>RJJA01000097.1:0-154905 GCA_003724045.1 Lepidurus arcticus
ACTATAAAAGAATAAGAAGTTAAAAACTTACTCTGCCTCTTCATTCCAAAGACGAACTCAGCCCTGGCCTGCCTGACTTTCCAGGAACCCCAGGAATGCAGGATTGTGTCCATGATCGGAAGCAAAAAAACTAAGAAAAAACAAAAAATATTAATATAATTGCAATTAACACGACATGTACAGACAATTCAGTCCTCTTCCGGGCGCTTTCTCAGAAATTTACAAGAAATTACCAGAACTGAGATAAAGACTCTAAAAAATGACCCAATGCGGAAAGTTTGACCGAAATAACACTCTGACCAAGAACTGTTTCATTCTTCCAACCCCAAAAGCTTCGCGAGGTTAGCATAAGCGAAGCTTTCTCTGCGCAAACTCGAGAAACTACCAAATTTGTTTAAAAAAGTAACTTTGAATTGCCCAAAAAATACGAACGCAGACGAAAGCAGAGAGTAATATATACACGAAATATACTTCCCTTTCTGAAAAGACTCAAATGTGTCCTTTTCGTCGGCTAGAGACATGAGCATCGAGCATCAGCTAGACGCAGGGGTCGGCAACCTTTTACCCCACGCGGGCCAAATTAAAAGCATGCAGGGTAGTGGCGGGCCGGATTAATCCTTTGAACTATATCAAATTCAGCCATTATTCAGCCGTAATTTTTCACTCGGGCTCCGCGGGCTGGATAAAATAGGCTGGCGGGCCGGATTCAGCACGCGGGCCGTAGGTTGCCGACCGCTGATGCTAGAGGCATCGAGCAGGGGTAGGAAAGACGAAAAATTTTCCACAAGTCGACCAGGTGCAGGTTCTGTTCCCCTTTTGCTTAGCCATCGTACGACCCAAAACCTTCCGAGAGAGTCCTTCCTCCCTTTTTCTCGCGGTCTCATGAACGTCCTAGAAAAAAAAAATTGAAAGATAAGAATAAAAACTGGAACATTCTGATATTAAACACTTTGAAATCAGTATATCTTCTCTGGCCATGTTACCAACATGTTCATACAACGAATAAAATGAACTCTTCGATTAGGGAAAGAAACTATAAAGCTACTTTGAAAAAAAAAATAAGTCCTTACCTCGACGGAGCGAACACGTGGGTCCTCCCAAAGACAGCAATAATCTTGAAAACACGGCAAAATCGCAGACGGAGCGGGAAGGGGCCCAATGGAGTGAAAGCCGGTAAAAGACATGGAAGTTTAGTTACAAAAGTTACCAATATTTAAATTTAATACAAAAGAATTTACTTCGCCAGTAATGTCCACAGACGAAACTTTTCCCCCTGACTGGCCGCGTTTTTCCGTCGAGGCTTCCACCACCCGTTTGACCCCATGATCCCAGGAAAGTTTGCGTTGCTTTTACCATTAAAGATATATTGCATAGCACAGCGAAAACTTTTCTGTCTTCCCCAGGAAGTTAAAATGTTGCAGCAAAAGACATAACTGCCCAGAACACTTTTTAACTCCTGGCATATATCTTTTCTTCTAGTTCTCCTGGCGGATCCCACAGAAGATGAAATAATAGCTGTCTCCACATATCCTCATCTTAGCAGATAAGCAAGTTGCGATTCGCTTTTTCTTCTCCAAAAAGATGGTAAAAGGCACGGGGATAAAGTTGTCTGAGCGGGACGGGAGGGAAAGGACCACACACTTAACACGTTATAACAATTTAACTGATGTTTGTGAAATTTGTCACCACCTAAGAAATATAAAAGGGACAATTTTTAGTAATACCGTTCACCTTTAAACACAACTTAACACAGTCTTACGTTTTGACAAGTTTAATTTGACCCATGAGAAAAGTACGTCATCTCACCCGACAGGAAAAATTAACATGGCGGACCAGGGCGGGGACAAAAACATTCGTTGGAGCTTTGACCGGGACCGGCTTTGGCCGCCATGCGGGAATTTTTAATATTACGTTTTTTAGCCGGAAAATTAATAAATTTGTTTACACTGATATTTTTTTAAATCCAAAAAACGGGATTACCCTCCAGGGGTGTATCTTTGTTTATGTAATTAAGAGAAATTAAGTAATTAAGAGAAATTTGGAAATTGCTAAAATCGGATTTTAAACATTTTCGTGAATAAAGGGATAAACAAAACCTTCGTCTAACTAGAGGAAACGGAAAGCAAAATATGGTAACTTCACACTAGTTGTTAATTGAATTAATGGCAATATGTCGCCAATGGGAGCGAATAAACTTGAAAACATTCGAAAAATTGTTCGAAATCTACTGACACTTACCCCCGGGAATAATGTCAAAAATGATCAACATCGTTACTTTTAATTAACAAAATGTGATAATATGCAAGCTAATTGCATAATACGTTGCTTTTCAGTTTGGTAAATATCGGGTGGGAGTCGAAAACTTCGAATAAAAGGGGAGCAAATTACCTGACGTGTAGTCGGCCAGGCGTCTGTTCACAAAATGGTTTGCGGGATTAATTCCGTCGACAACGCCAAGTGGCGGCGAGTGTCTACAGAGGGCTGTATCCTTTGGCCAGAGACCCTGGCAACATTAGCAACATTAGCAACGAGCAACGTGATTGGGCATTGCGTTGGGTAGTTTGTTTTAAAATTCCGTATTGCAATTCTAGCATTGTGCGTTTTAGC
Organism: Lepidurus arcticus; assembly: GCA_003724045.1. NCBI lineage: Eukaryota > Metazoa > Arthropoda > Branchiopoda > Notostraca > Triopsidae > Lepidurus > Lepidurus arcticus. Next base: position 2,608 of record RJJA01000097.1, read on the forward strand.
AATATATCACCCCCCAAAAAAATTAATAAAAATAAAAATGAGTACACATCAAAGAACTGTACAAACAACAAGTTAGACTATTCCACAAGACAGTCTTGTCTTGTCTTGTAAAGTACGCCACGGAAGCACTAAATTGAGCTTATTGACGCGTGTAAACAACAAGTAATTGTACACAACAAATGCGGTAGGAGTGAAAAATATGGGAAGTCCACGTCTCCTAACCACATTTGGGGATTAAGCAAAAAAGCTTGCAATTGCTTAAATGGAGAAATATAAACTTTCGTTTACATGTATAAATAAATCATTGATAAACCAAATTCAAAATAACGTCATAAGAACGAGAGTTGCGACTAAGAAGGACGGACCTATTTTATTCCTTTTATTTTTAAGGATCTATTATATTATATTATATAGTTAAATACATTTTAAACTTATTCTCATTATTATTTTCTTATTCATTTTAAACTTATTCTCATTATTATTCTCTTATTCATTTTAAACTTATTCTCATTATTATTCTCTTATTCATTTTAAACTTATTCTTTTAAACTTAAAAAATCTTTCCTTATTCTCTTACATAAATCTCTCACGTGACACGCCATGTTTTCACTCAGCTTCATTTGCATACAAGGCGAAGAAAAAAAGGATTTCTCTCCTAAAAAAATCAAATAATAATTACCGATTGGAACAGGCCAAAGGCGAAAAAGAATAAACCAGCGGCATCTATTTGAGCTTGTCCAGCCTACATTTCACAAAATCGTCCGTTTATAGACGTTAGAAAACGCCTACAGCTACACGCCCAAACGTTTGAATGAAACTTCGCACTGGAAAGACGCCTGAACTCCACAAATGAATCTATATTAATACTTATACGTGAACAGGACTGTTGTTCCTAACTACGAACAGTAACTTACGCAAATTCAGCTCAAAACACAAATATTATAAGTTTTGCATAACAACAGTTTCCGTCTCAACATGTTGCTCCTTCAGCTCTGCGAGCGCGACTGAACCCACACCGCTCACACGTTGTATTATTGAAATGAGCACCATCTACGGAACATGTCTGCAAACACTTGACAGCCCTTCACTCCACATGCTTATCTTGGTTATTATTTTTTTTAAATGTTTTTCTCTCCTCTAGTTTTTTATTTATTTACTTTAGTTTCCTTGTATTATTAGCTGGGCAAGTCCCCTAATTGGGACCTTCTATTTTTCTTTCCGTCGTGTGTTATTTATTTGTTCGTTTCATCTATTTTTCCCCTCTATTATTGTTTTTTCATGATGATGCTTGTCGAACAGTGTACTTTCTCATTTTCTTTTCAAAACCTGGTTCGTAGGAGTTTACAGGTTTGTTGGTGTTTTTTAATTTTCAAAAGCAATCCTTTTCAACTGTTTCACTGCAGCCATCTATTGACAAGAAGCTTCCGTTCCTGTTCACGCCTTCGGAAATCCACTTGCCCAGCTTATTCGACAGTTAGACCTGTCGTCTTGTCGGTTGTTGTCACTGTTTACTTTTGGCGCAGGAAAAGCGACTTGTGGCTAACATTTACTCACGCCTTAAAATATGAGTAGTAATATAGAAGATAGTGGTCCCACGGGGGAAAATCAAATATTGCCAGCTGTTGAAATTGACGACGACGAGGAAGGATCGCTGGCTCCTGAATGGCGATCCAATCCAGCATGCATAGCAGATATGGTGAAGGAAGCTGCTCAGGAAGCGTTAGTTCAGTCTGGTTACACCTATGATGAAATGACTGGCCTTTATTACGACTCTTCTACAGGGCTGTATTACGATCCTGTAAGTGTTTCCGTCACCCTGTTTTGGCTACTCTATGCAAAGAGATTTTGCCCCGAGTGAGCATAAAAGAGCCACACAAACCTTTGCACTTCTTGTACCAGTCATCCCAGATCTATTACTTCGTAGCCTCAAACTTCACACTCTCGAGGACAGGTTGGAAACTTACTAAATGACTTAAAAACTAATTAGGTGTATATCTTGTTTCCCTGCAGAGCAAAGGATTGTACTACAACGGATATACTGGGACCTATTATACCTTTGACACTGCCACAAATAACTATGTATTCTACGGTCAGATTGAGAACTTCTCCTTAGAAGAAAACGCCAAAAATTGGTTCTTGTTAGTAAGTAATTCCCATAGACTAGATTCTTATTTTCAAAACGATAACGTTTTACGATCAAAAACTTATTTTTCTATTTTTCGAAATCTAGGGATACGGCACCCAAGCTCTGCAAGAATCAAATGGAGTGGTTCGCGAGCAAACAGACGATTCAAACAAGAAACCCAAATATGTAACACAAGGCGAGCGTTGGAAACTGAAGAAGAAACTGGATTCTGAGGAACAGAAACGAGAAACCGACGCCGCCAGTCAATTTGAGGACGAACCCAACCCACAACCAGCCATTTCCACGCCCACTACTGGTGATCCAAAAAACGAACCCTGGGAAGTGGAAGAGTTAGAAGATGGCGAACTCCGCTCAGTGGACAAGGAACAATTTCCCATGGTTGATCCAGTATTAAAACGACCTGCTTCTCGCTCTCATTCCTCAAATGCTAGCAGTTCCTCGCATGAAAGCAATTCCGATGGGGAATGTGACCGACCTTCGAAACAGCAACCAAGTCGAGGTCGCTTTTCGAGCGATGAAGAGCCCAGACGAAGGCGTAAGAAGAAGTACAAGAGTGCTCATGGTTAGAGACTTGTCCTTCCTTTTTCAGTACACGACATTCCGAGAAAAGTATGGACTTATTACCCTTTTTCGCTTTACTAGGTTTGGCCTGTTTACGCCCACCGTGTATGCGATTGATTGTCCTGAGCTCAGGCTCCAGTCAAGTCAAGCTGGGAAGTCTCTTTATCGTGCCTTTCACTGGTGGATTCATTGGAAGAGAGAAAAACGTTGCCGTTCAGTTGCCAGATATCAACATCAGCAAAGTAATGGCCAATAATTTTCTAATAACAGTATTAAGGTATTATTAATACATAACTATGAACTTCTTTTATTTTCCTTTTAAATATTTGATTAATTGTTTGATTAATTTCTCAGTTTTTAAATATAATTTTGAAATGTAACGCTATTTTCATGTATTTAGTTGCACGCTTGTTTGGAGTTTGATGCCTTGATTTCAGCGTATACTGTCCAAGATCTAGGCAGTCGCAATGGAACCTTCTTGACTGGAGAGCGTCTTTCCGAGTCGTTTCTTACCAGCGAGCCTGTAGTCGTTGAACACGGACGAGAGCTCAAAATCGCGTCAACGGTCTTACGATGCCACGTCCATATTGGCACCGATACTTGCGATGATTGTGAACCAGGACTCATACAACATTTAGAGACTGCGGTAGTGTCCAAAGCAGCTGTTTCTGTCGAAAATAAGGAAATTTCAAGACGAAAAGAACTCAAAGCGCTCAAAAAGAAGTTTGGCCTGAACGCTGAAGATCCGGAGAAGGACCACACCAATAATGGCGAGTACAAAGACCGAGCCAATAGTAGAAGAAAGGAAAAAGGCCTAGATGTACCTAATGGGAAGGTAGAAACCGCATCAGTCGACCAGTACGTTTACACTTTTATATATACATATATATATATATATATATAAAAGCTCTTAGTAAAGTGTGTATTTCATTATTTGGGATTTATTTAGGCCAATTGACCAACGGAATAAGGGATTTAAAATGCTCTCGAAGATGGGATGGGCATCAGGCGAAGGCTTGGGCAAAGATAAACGTGGCCAAGCTGACCCCGTAAGAACACATCTGTACCATAAGAAAAACAATTATACATTGAATTTTACTTTAGATCATGGTCGAAGGCCGTTTGCAAAGGGAAGGTCTGGGAGCAGCCATTATTGGGCCTGTTGAAGCTTCTAGCTCACAACGCCGTCGTACAGAAGCGCTGCAAAAGACTCGGGAACGTTTTGAAAAACTGGATCAGTGATTTCAGTTTTATTCTTTTATTTTTTATATCCGTGCCTGTTTTGGGGTTTATGTAATCCTACAATAAACTAATATTCACACAATTCTTTCATAATTTGCCAATAACGAAGACTTTACCTTCGTGATTCTTTGCTAGTTTCTTATGTGTTCCAATAGATGGGGAGCAACTTTCCTGTGGTTTCCAAAGCAATTTTGGAAAACAGAAAAATACTTTCGTTCAGGATGGTGTGTTCTTTATTTGCAAATCTACAAGTAATTTAGCTTCTGCGAGAATAATGTAAATCTCCAAGCAAAATAAAGCACTGCAGGATTTAGATCTGCAAGAAAATTAACTTCTGGCTTTGAAAAAAACAATTTGAACAAGTCTTTTGACAGGTAAGACGACCCAAATTTCTTTGTCAACTCTTCAAGTTACACTGCATAACGTTGGCATCGAAACAAGGTCCACTATTATGGCACTGTATGACGTAACAATATTAAGGCACTACATCGATTGTCAGGCTCTCACAAACAAAAAATACATGTATCGTAAACATAATAGGCACTTTTATGGTAAAAAGGCCACTTACTAGTTGCCAAAAGAACTATAACTTCCATAGAGAATTCTTTAGCCCTAAAAAAGATGGCCGCCACCAACAACAGAAAAACGGAAAAAATTGTTTTATAGCTACACAAATTAAATTACGTTCTTAAAAACCAAATGAACAAATTTTACGTTGCATGTGTCTCTCCAATAACGTCAATTAGGCACCAGAAACACTGGCGTGATTTGCCCAAAAATTATTCTTTAAGCTTAAGTAAATGTTATAAGTACCATATGACATTCATAATGGACGTTAATAGAACCAGAGATTCTCCGTTTCACCGACACAAAAATAAGAAATCAACTAAAGCTTAAGTCGGGAGATTTCGCTCTCATTACGGCAACTACCAGTATGCAAAAATGAAACAGAAACTTACACTATACAACTCCCTTCCCCTCCGAAAAAAATAAAAGAAATCTAGCAAACTAACTTAAAGGAAACAAAAAGAGCTGCTGTTGCCAAAACTAAGCATTTTGGCACCGTATTTTCAGAATTAGGCCTCTTGATGATCTACGAAATGCTTGTACAATGGCAATTAAATTATGGCTCATTAACCATTCGGAAAAAAAATATTTAAAAAAAATCACAACAAAAAGAAATAATGGGGGAAAATCAGGCGATCTTTGTTCGGTAAAAAACTGAACCAATCACCATCGCTTTCAAGCCCAATAAACACGACGAACTGAAAAACACATCAAACGGTTACATCAAGACACAAGACTGACCAACAGTTGGAGATTGTCGCAATATGGATTGTGAAGAGGAGAATTTTTGTTGTTGCTGTTTGTTGTTAAGATTTTTTTTTCTCGTGTGCGCTTTTTTTGTTTGTTTTTGTTTTCCCCCAAGGCCCGGTTAGTTTTTGGCTAGCGAAGTATGAATAAATGGCTATGTGTGTGCTGCAGGAAGGAGTCGGCCGTGCATAATTTACAAAAGTAGGAGGTTCCTACAACAGCAGCACTACAGGGAAGCGATACGCACCTACAGGTGAGAGAGAATGGTTTCGGTTCGGTCAGGAATTTTTGTTGTCATAGGGGTGAAAACGGGACGCTGAAGGGTTGAAGAAAAAAAGAAACAAAAAACCACAGGTTAGTATTCATTACTTGGTCAATTGGAAAACACTATAGCAATTTTTTGTCAATTAAAAAAATAGTTCCCAAAAAAAAATCTGAGACTAAGTGACTAGGAAAAGTACCACAGTTATTATATCCCAAGGTAGAACAGCTGAGCAAGCAAGCCCGTGTTAAAATAACAACAGCCGTGATTAGTTAGTTTAGTTATGTAACAGGATTTTTTTAAAGAAAAAAATACACAAAAATAGGTTATTTTTTTTTTAAGAATCCCACATCGCAAGTCGGTTCTCCTCGTTCATAAATGGAATCAAAATCAGTCGCATGTATAATTGAAACTGTTTTTCTCTTCTTTATTTACGCAACTTGAAATCATTTTTTTTGGTTCTTCAATATATAAATTATGTACAATACTCGTTTTTTTGCAGAAATAAATGGGCAAAAAGTCACGGCCGGCGCTTGCAGCTGTCCCTAACCCTTCCTCTAAATAGAATAAAATAATAAAAAATATCTAAAAATCGCGGAAATAAAAATTGCACAACCTGATGGCGAAATTATGAAGACTAAAAAACACTAAATTGAAAAAAAAAATACAGAAACACCCAAATCAATACTATAGTAAAATACGCAATATGGCACTGGACGTAAAGACACATCATAAAAGGGCATATGGGATGACTTAACACGATAAAATTTCTTGTGTAAAAAATACATTTAAAAAAATCTGTACCACACATTCCCTAAATGGTAGTTCCAAAGACTTCCAACAAAAAAGAATCTCGAAATCACACAAAAAAAGGGGACAAAGCGGATTGTTTTGGAAAGTCAGGCACGATTAACATTCGTCAATTCAAGTTCTGACGTTTTGACTGTCAAGCAAATAAATCTGCTGGTTTTGACCACTTAGGTTAATTCATGCAGAGCCAAACTGAAACTTAATTATTAACTAGTTTTACGAAGATATGTTCAAAATGTCAGAGTTATTCGAGTTACGGAATTAGTGATTATTACATTAATGGAAATCAAACTGAGAATGGTAAGTGCCATATGAACTCGGGTTGATATACGCTCTTAGAATCTCTTTTAATTTTTACCTTGCTTAAAGTAAAGTAATTAAAGAAAAAAAGAATGCCACTGTGCATCTTCTTCGACGAGAATTTTTTAAGCATTCAACATGTGTTATTAGTAATAGTTAAAAGTTAGTGGACCAACCTCTGAAGGAAGAGGGCGAATTTGGTTGTTGGTGGTGTGGAGTTGGTAAGTCAGTCAATCAGTTGGAAAGGGTAGTCACGACAAGGAGCCTGCGCCCGCACCGGCCCTTTGGTAAGGGTGCTCTCGGAGAGGAGCCATGGGCCGCCGAACTTTTCCGGCTCCGGCGCCGCTTATGCTGCCTACAATAACCACCGTCAGGAATCACAACGTTAGTTAGTTGGGCCACACATACACATACGCGCTCATTTTAGGACAACGAAATTTTCGCCTTTTTCTTTTTCTCCTTATATACTTAAAACATAAGATAAATGATATGCGTTTTAACATCAGCCACGTTTTATCCCCTTCTTTTACTAAACGGAGGGCAACGCCATCTAAAGGCTGTTAGGCCACTTGATACCGAGTCTAAAATTGGGAAACAGGGAAACGTTCGATTTCAACATGCTTTTGTAGCCTTGAATGGGACCCAAACATAGCTGACGTAAATGACAATAAAAGCCATACAAATGAACAATAAGAAACCCTCTACGATAATGAAATGAAACAAAAAAACTGAAAACCAAAAAAAAATCTGCAAGGCCGGACTTGAAAAACCCCTGGACATTTCGTCACAAATAATGTTCGCTCCAATAGATTCATTTCTCTTTTAAAAAACTACCAACCCTAATTATATGTATAATATATAAACCTGGACATGAACAGAATCCTGTTTTTTCTCCTTCTCAAACATGTACGGGGGGAAACTGTACAAGATAAGGTGGGCTTGGGGAAAAAAACGTTTAGAAGCTAAACTTAAGAAAATACAAAAAGAAGGGGAAATTCATGTTTGGGAAGAATCAGAACCCAAATAACAAAAACAGAAAAATATAGCCTGTAAGATCTTTTTTTTAGGGAAAGAGAGGGATGCAGTTAAAGGTGTGTGTGTTTGTGTAAAACGCTGTGTGTGTCATCATGCTGAGTGGAATGATTCTAATCAGCCCAATTGCTGAGCAACCACACACAGATACAGAAAAAAAGTTCCCAAAGCCGCCCGAAGAAGTACTTAATTATATTAAATTAGCGTCAACTGAGTTGAAGAGCTTTTCTTATTTTTATGCAAAAACAACAAACTTTTCTTATTTTGCAAATATAACCGCAAGAGGAAGAAATAAAACCGGGACAGAATTATTGCACAAAGAGCCCAGAAAAAAGTGGCTTTAAAGCTTAATACATACAGCTCCAAAATGAATCGGAGTATTTTTTGCGTTTTTTTTTGCTTTAAAATGACACCATATAGATTGCACTGATTCGGCGCTGGTTTGCAAATTTGGGTGGATGCAAATCATTCCTCATGATAAGAGTAGAATAGGGGATGGTGATTGGGGCAGGTAAGGAACGGAAAATTTCCAGCCCACTATAGGGAAAAAACAAGGTCAAAAAAGCTATAAGGTATAAACAAATCTAAAAACAAAACTTGTTTGAAAAATAATAAATAGAAGCCCCACAGACAACCTTAGCCATAGAAAAGAGAAGAAGCTAAGGTGAATCAGAAAGATTTTTGGAGAAATTTGGGTTGTTTTGCCAAAAAAAAATTAAAGGCATTGGCGAAATTATTATTATGCTTGTTTTTGCTGCTTTGGCGAAAATTAAAAAAATAACCCGGAATTATCGTGCAAACAACCCACCCGCATGTGCATGTTCTGCGTTTTGATATTCCGCCAACATATTGGACGTCAAGGCGGCCGCATAATTGGAATAATCCGCAGCGTATGGCGAGTACAAAAGTCCAGCTTCAGCCGGAGAAATGAGCGGAGGAGGAGCCGAGCCGTTCATCATTCCACCTGAGTTTGGAACAGTCATTCGTGGTGACAAAATCAAAGGTGCGCCTAATGGAGCGCCTTGATTCCGCAGCGACTGCGCAAGCCCCGGAACTAGAAACGAAATAAATTAAACAAAAACACATTAATTCATTAGCAAATTTGAACAACTTCAAGCATTAATATCTCTGTAAATACCTTGTAACAAAATGTACAGACTCCGTGAAAAAATATTACATTTTACTGTCGAATTGAAAGATTTTTTAGAATTCTTAATGCTTTTAAAAATTACGAATATTCTGAATATATCTCGTACTTTATCTCGTACCTAAGAAATAAAAATGTAATTTGTGCTCCGAGTTTTACGAGTATTTCTACTCCCAGTAGAAATAGTCGTAAAATTCGCAGGTAATTTTTCTGGAACGTGCGTGCACAAAGTCCAAACGAACCACTCGATGTCTGCAAAAGAGTCTGAAAATAAGTTTGCAATGTTGGGTGGGCTTTCGGCAGTCTGAAAAGTTAATCTCGGGACTGGACCAGACCAGAGCATGTTCTCATTTGGCTTCATCTTCTCGTAACTCTGTTCGTAACAGCGGACGTTTATTTCCTACGTTAATCCTTCCGTCGTGCTGGCTTCTCTTTTTCGCTCTGGTGCGCAACCCGAGGCACGGCGCACTTTTGGCATTCTTTGCTTGTATTCAGTCACACCTGTGGGACTTAAATATCTCGTGAAAAGCCAGGGAACTCACATAAACTGAGAATATCCGACGCTTTGGCTGCTGAGGGGAGTTTGCATGACGAATCCCGGTACGTTCCGTTAATAATGGCCAGTTCCATGAGCTGCCGCTTCTTTAATTCATCTTCACCGTCCGCCTGTTGGGGGAGAACATAAAAAAAAATTAAAATTGAACAAGACTCCAGACCACGTTTTCTTAATAAATACAGTAGTCATTAAACATCGCCTTAATTTTCATATTTTACACCCATAGCCAACGTTTTGCTCTGCCAAAACGAACCCTATAAATATTCCCCGCAGAAATGTTGGCAATACTTTTCAGCACCTCGCCGCATTCCGAACGTTACTGAACACTTTGCTGGCCAGACAATTTCTTCGCTCTCCAAAACACACCTTTAAGCTTTCTAAGAAAAATCGCTCAAGGATTTCAAGAAAACAAAAACATCCAAAAGGATCACACATTCCTCTCTACAAGATGTAAAAAAAATGCGCCACGTGTTTGGAATCCCATTCGCAACACCAGAGACACATATAAGGAATATTTTTTTTTTAAAAAAGGGAGAAAAATGCACCTCAGCTTCAGCTCTATCGTCGTGGGAAGATGCAAATGAGGTACACAAGCCAAGGACCAGGCTGGGACAAAAAAAACAAGACACCTGAGAAAAAGGGGGAAGCTTCTCATCCTGGCTAAAGCTATCGTTTCCTTGTAAGGCGAAATGCAGCTTTTATATACAATCTTGTCAAGAGTGGCTGGTTTGGTTGGCCTGGACAGCAAAGAACATAACATACACGTATACAGATTTCCTTGTAGGGCATACAGCGATAAAACTCTTACTGCCAACTTCCAAGAAATCCGTGTGTGTGCTTGGCTTTGGTTACGGAAGAAAAAACCAAGAAAAAAGCAGCTCCATATTAACCCCCCAAACCGGAGGAGATACTGAGACCCCATGTTAACTCTCACGTATATGATGCTTTACAAATCCAAAAGAACTTCCCATATGGGCGGTCTATACATCTACAGAACACGTTTTGGTTTCCTAAAGTGGCTTCCCAATCTTATTTTCCCTTTATTTTTAATTTTATGTTTCTGTATTTTTGTTGGCTGTTGCGCGCCAAAACCACACCGTATATCAAGGTTTCATCAAGAGTCCATATCTTTGTCATCACCTAGCGTTTGAGTTGAGAAATGAGAAAGAGAATCTTGGGTCGAACTCCATACACGCGGCCCATTGAACATGTGAGCCCTATCAAGCACCGTTTCATTACACTATTCCGTTTCTTCAGGCAACGGCAGAAACAAGGTTTCATGTAAAAAAGTTCACACAAAAAAGCGCGAGAAGAGAGCCCATTTTAGAACAAGATGATTAAGAAACTATTTATAGGAGACCTTTGCTCGGAAGCCAATCCTTGCAGCTCTTTCTATTTCAGCAAAGCGAGCTTTGGGAAGACGTAACCCGTTGTGTATAAATATTCTCCACTCAATAAGAAACTCCACCTATTCCTTCTACGCTAGGCAATCTTCTTCGGTGATGTAACCGATAGCCGACAAAGTCAAACGGAACTTTTCTGGAAGGGGCAATACCCACCTCCAATCACGTATTAGATAATTCGTGGAACTTTGTAGGCTATACTATTCTAAGAACGTTGAACTTTCTTTACCGTGTTTGAGCAGTCGGAGTTCGAGCTATTGACATACAAAATTTGGGTCATGACGTCACAGAAGTGTCAAGGCGTGACTTACGGCACATTTTACAATTACTATTCGCTCCCGTGCTTCAAACAGTTGTAAAAGCTCTCGATATGTTTGTGGCGGCACCAAGCCACGTAATCCGATTTTTTCCAAATTTATGTACAATATGTTTTAAAAAAACGACCCAACAAACCGTACCGACTGATGGCCAGTGTGGCCAAGTTTTTTTTATGAATGCCCACCAAATTTTCGTCCAAAGTCGCCAATATCTCGCCAAAAATTAAGGGATACAAGTCGCCATAAATTATTTTATTTTACAGCATGCACATTTAAATCAAGATTTAAATAGTACACAATTCTAATATCGTATCCACATCGTATCTACCAAGGCTAGCCCCAAACCTTTTTTGGGGTGATTTCTCCATATTTGCACTGCACTACCCTTTAAATTTCTGATGATTTGATTGGTTCTAATGAAAGCAATGTGTGAAATTCACCTCTCACATGTGGGGTTTTCAGTGAAGAACTTAGCTCTTTAAGAACTACTTTGCCTTTCACCCGGTTATTTCCTCGATTTAGAAAAGAGAATGTAAACTAAAGCAGCAAGGTGACGTAGCTAAGGAATTATTTTTCTCCGAAACAAAAATCTTTATCATATAGGGAGCGAAAAGTCGCCAAATAAATCACCAAGTGCCTTGAATTGCCCGCCAATCCATGTTCCCAAGTCGCCAATTTTGGCGAGAAATCGTTGGGGTCATTTTTTTTAAAACGTACTGTACGTAATACCTTAATTACTACTTCACGTATCATGGGAAGACAAATATCATGAGAAATCTGATTTTGTAACTTTTCTTTTAAGACAAAGTTTCTTTTTCTCAAAATTTAGTGGCTATTGCCTTTTTGCCTAAGGTCGAACAGCCATGTTTGTATTTTTCCTTGGAGTTATTAACACCTAATAACAGATTGGGGAGAAAATGGGAGAGAACCTTTTAAATTATGATTTTCCCTTGGAAGTGCCATGGGTCATGTCGTGTGAGGAAACAAGAAGAACAGCTTTTAGGGCTTCCAACACTCCATAATTCGTCTGCAGCACAAAGAAAATAACCAAAGCCCAGACAAAACGACCTTTACCTCAACCTTATAAGGCCTATGCAAATAAGTAAGAGAGAGAGGAGAGAGAGAGCTATCAAGATACGAGCATACTGCAAGAGCTGCGATGATTCATTCCGACATCTTTCTCTCTCTCTACTTCTCATCCTTTCGAATGCAGTACAGCTTCCATACATAAAAGCTTTAAAAAAGTGTATTTTTTTGGGGCAGTTTCGTTCATTTTTTTTACAGACCATTGTCTATCTTAAGATTCTGGAAGAGCTTCAAAATCCTGAATTGACCAACTCGTGAATCTACATTCTCAGACAATTTGAGGCATCAAAACTCGATTTGAAAGACGTCTACCAGTTCCAGGAACGAATATTTCCATAACCCAACCAAATTATGGCCATGCCTCACGTGCCTAAACTCCACAACCCGGACAAATTGACACTCAAGAAGTTTCTAGGGTTTCTAAGCTTGCCCCATTTCTACGGAACACCATTCGGGACAAGAGTTGAGGTAAAACTCGGAGCGGTTTCACCGTCCATTTCAGAAACAATCCAAAATATTAAAAAATCGGTTCTTTCCACACCACATTCCCAACTCCAAAACTACAAACTCCTGTCCTAAAAAGAACGAAGCCTTAAAGGCGAATTTTTTCTCTCGTTTTTTCTCCCTTTAATTTGGTTCTTACCTTCTTAGTGAACCCAGTAATGTCGGAGGCATTGCGCGGCCTACATGCTTATGCCTGGCAATAAAGGGCTTTTAATAGCCAGACAGCTGGAGAGTGTCTGGCAATCCCTTGTGTCACCACCGACAGTCCCCAAATCCGACTTTTTGTTGGGCCTTTACATGTCAAGAGACCAACAACACAAGTTCAACCCTCGTTAATAAGGCAAGAAAAAAAGGAAAAAAGAAGTGCTGTTTAGGTAATTGGCAGGAGCAACTGCTCCTCGCGGACACCCATAAAGTGTCCGGAGACTAAAAAAGATCCCAAAATGGCTCGCACTCTCGTTCACGACTTTTCCTCTCGTTTTTCGCTTTTCACTGCTAGAAAAGGGCAACGGTGCTGTTGCGCTGTTCCACAGAGGCGGATCAGCCCAGTCCAGTACATTCCCTCTTGACTCTGGCGCAGAAAGGCAATAGTGAATTATCCCAAATCGGGTACAAATGTCCTGTTTCGCAAGAACAATGAATGCAATATTTCAACAATGAACATCGCAGGGAAACAAATCGGTCCTTGGCAACAAGACTGTTATGCTAAAAACCTATACGTAGTCTTTTTAGCTCCGTGTAGAGGTTTTAAAAAGAGAAACCGATGACATCTAGTTTGCATAGTAGTAGTAGCGGAGCTTTAATTAACTTGCTCTGATAGTTGATTTTCTTTAACCAGGATAAAGCTGCGCATAACAAGGATAACCTACAAGATTTCCTTCTCTTTTGCTTCGATAGGAATTCATCCTAATTAAAATACGAGTCCATTTGGATTCCCAAGCCATATCCCGAATAATAAAAGTTTTGATGACAAAGCTTTCCACTGTAGACTTGTGTACATCTGAGTTACTGCGGTAGACAAACCTAACAAGCGAAGCTGACGAGAATCCCTATAATCAACTCATTAGATAGTCCTGTAGTAATCCCTTTTCAAGAGAACCTTTTAAACCCATATCATATCTGACACTCACGACTGCAAAAACTTGACGTAATTAATTGTATGAAAAACTCGTTTGCCAGATTCTTTAGAACAACAAAGAAACGATCCTTCCCATTGAACAGAACAAATCACAAGTGTTCTTTGTACTACTTCACGCTATGTTAACTCTTTTTGCGAAACAGAAGCGCAAAAAGCTTTAAAAAACATTTGTAGTTCAACACATAAAATAAGACGTCTTAAAATTCCTCGCCTTTTTTTAACTTAGAAGGGTCTCAAACTTAGTACTTAGGTGTTGACCTATATACTATATAACCACGTACAGTTAATTTCAACTCTTTTCACGAAGGTATGAAACTTACGTTTCTTCATAACTATTTTTGAGTGGTCCTTCATAACTACATTGTGATCGCGTTACAATTTTCTTGTTCGCCGCCATTTCTATATAACCACTCGTCAAAAACACAACTAACACTACTCCGTTGAAGCCTTTCCTACGCTTAGGTGGGTTTCTCAACGCTACATCCCTTCTAATTTTCCCAATCAATTAAAGGAACTGGTCATTCAATTGAATACCCTGCTCGTTTAATTGACTGGGGAATTTAGAAGCGATTTTCCCTAAGCGTAGTAGAAGGCTGGAAATGACAGGATTAGTCAAAACGTCGTTGTGTACCAGTCCTTTAAAATCTGATTTCACAAAGCGGCTAATTCTAATATCGAATGATCACAATAAGTGGCATCCAAAACCTGTATACTGTGGCATTTACTGTACAGTACGTTTAAAATAACGACCCCAATAAACCGTATTGTCCTAATGGCCCGCAACTGGCGCGCCTGGAAACAGTGCTGCGAATAGCCGTAATACTAAGTCGTGGTTCTGTTCCCAGATGCACATTTGCGGGCCATTAGGCCGGTACGCTTGGCTGGGGTCGTTTTTTAAAAAACGTACTGTACTATGTAACCGACGTACTGCTAGTTTCAGCTCTTTTCGCGATGTTATGAAACTTAGGTCCGCGAAAGTGTTCCTTTACAACTATCTGTATTAACTTCATTTTCAGTTCTAGAAAGCTTTCGAACAGAACTGCTTGAATTTTCTCACTGTTTCTTTCTTTCAAATAGAGTTTTAAAGAACGCAAAAAAGAAGAAGCAGCTCTGGAACGACTCAAGTTGAAATCAAAGGCAAACAAACGTCGACGTCTCCTCGCGAAATGCTAAACAACCACGAGAGTGAACTACCGCGCGTCCAGGGGCCCCCAAGAACAACATTGACACAATAAACTCGTGCTTCCCCAGTTGGTATAATTTCAGCTTTGTCGTCTCCCTGTCCAAAACTTTATAAATAGGAACTTGTCTGTCGTCTCCCTTCGTTCTTAGCACTTCGTCCAGTACCCTCCCAAGAAAAAAATGGTCCATTAAGCTTCGGCTCTCCTTGCTCCTCAACTTATGCTTTTGTTCCTCTAAAATTAAGCTTTAGAACAAACCCAGCAGCTGGACGCCCCTTTCGTAGCGACAACAGACGCCTTATAATGTAATCTTCCTTCTCTGCTTTTTCTTGTTTCTTTTTGCAACAACAACAAAACACCCAGTGCCAAATTAACTTCCAGCTCAAGTACATCTTTAGTTCTCTTTCAGTTTCCCCAGGTCACCCCATCGAATTAGCTCACCGGAAATTGTTAAGCAAAGGTAAGCAATACTTGGGAGCTTTTCTTGTGACGTTCGCTCCCAATTCATTCCTACCCTAATTATATAACTTCCCAACAAGTCCGAAGTACGACAATAGCGGAAAGAATGGCAGGAATTCCGAACAGACGCGAAAAACTTCGACGCGAAGTAAAGCAACAAGAAAATATGTGTAAAATTAGCTGATGCCACAGGTCTGGTAGCACTGTCCTATACACACAAGCTACTTACAAGCCGCGTGCATGTGTGTGCATAACTTTTTCAAACTAAAATCCGTAAACTGGAATTAACTCCATGACGTACCAAGACACGTCCTGTACCGTAACGTTATCCCCTGACCTGCGTATAAACTGCCTGGAATGATAAATACCTGCTGCATTTCGTATTCATTATCAAAGGAGATTTCAAAAGGAAGGGGGGGATAATAATGTTAAATAACTTACGGCAGGTACGAGCAGTTTCTTGATTTCTTCCACTGCACGCTGCAGTTTGACAGCAGAACGATTCTCGGTGTCCTCAACAGTGATGAGAACATGCAACTCATCGTTCAAGTGCTCCCAGTTGGGTTTGCCTCGATTCTGCTCCTCCTAGAATGACAAAACAGCACCAAATAAGGGTCTCTACCGATTAAGGATTAACAATCACCTAACATGACATCCACACAGAGACAAACATAACAAAATAAAACAAACCAGAACGAAAGAGATAAAAAAAATGTTGCTATTTAAGAAGGGGGACATTCAACTGTCCATCTTGGTTTGGAAACCGTACACGTTACCTTGGCTTAACAAGCAATCCTTGTCAGTATGTCAAGAAAAAGATAAAAGCATTAAGTTAAGGACATTTCAACATTATAAATAGCCCAGGGTAGCAAAGAAAAGGGCGGGAAAAGGTAGTTGATTAGTTCTCTTAATAAACACATAACTTTTTGTCTGAAAACAATTTGTTCCCAATTATAATTAGAAGCCAAAGTTACCTTCTTCTTATCTCGCATTGAACCACGACCTCGCACCATGATTTTGCATCCTGTTTCTTGCTCCAGCTGTTTAGCTGTCATGCCGCGCGGCCCCAGGATCCTTCCAACGAAATTGAACTATCCAAACAAACGGTTTTATTAATATATCACTTTCTTTTTTAAACCTGGGTCTTTAATATTGCTTCCACAAACTTACGTCAGGGTATTCTTTGACTGGCACGTAAACTTTCTCCGAATGCGTCACTACTGGACCCACGGGCTCGGGCAATACTAGTGGTTTCTTCTCTTGGCCATTGATCTGGAACAGATTTCCTCGCACTTTGGCAATTTCTGTGGGGGAGAAAGATAAATAAATAGGGAGTGTGTTAACGTTTTGAGCTGCGTGAAAATACTTCACGCCTGTTAGCTTTTTTGGTCACGGTTAAACGCTCCAGCGACCACACATGTGCAGCTTTTAATTGACAAGTGGAGGCTAATAAACCACGTACTCGCTTACTGGATTTTTAATAATGAAGATGTAAAAAGTGGGAGACGTAAAGATAAAACATGCGGGGAAGTTTCGCTCGAGATTTTTTTTAGACAGAAATACCTTCGTAGTATAGATAGATATCAACGAACACCCAAGTGTTTGTCGTCCGTTAGCGTGCAACAGCGACATTCATGGAGTCGTAAATCTCCCACTTGGTTGCAAAAATTCTACACATGAAGGATCCTAGTATGTTTTTGTATGGCTTCCAGGTGACAATATGTCACCCAATTAGTCAACAAGCAAGCCGCTTACGGCATTAACCACAAATCTTACGCAAGAACCGAATCTCTCTACTCGATTACCTATGGCTCAATGGTTAGCACCAGGAAAACTTGTAAATTGTCTTGGGTGGGCTTCTCGGAAGACTTAACGTTCACTCGTGTAGCTAGTTTTAACACTCCTTTCTTCTCAAATCTAAGTTGAGATTCTTTTTTACGAGTATACCCTTCCTGTTTTCCATAATACTTGAACAAATAATTATAATAATATTAGCAAAAATCCTTCCTTTAGAACAACCACAGTTTTTACCAGAACTCGGTTAGCATTTTCTCAAATTTAGCGATTCCAACTATAATACAATTACTATAGGAAAATTAATTTTTAGATTGCCTACATTTCGCCTTGAAAACAATATTAACTGCAATGCAATTGACACGTGTTCGTTGCAGATTTTTTTAAATTTTTAACCACAAATATCTTCATATGAGTATCTTATTCATGGTTACAAAATATGAGGAAAATCCTTGTTGAGCTTAAATTTTGAGTTCTTCGCGCACTTCAAATGTAGTAAATATTGACAAAATACAAACAATATTATTATATTATTTACACACATTATTACTAATATTACTGTTACAAATTTGTGAAAGTTCAAGAAATTCGCCGAATATTTCCAGTTAATTTTCTTTAAAACCAACTCAATTCTGGTACATCTTGAATGAAGGCATCACAGGTGATAGCCATCCTATGTAGAATTGTATGCAATAATGCAAACAAATAGATACAGTCTATTGACAAACTTTGTATTTCTGCAATTACTTTAAACTGATATTAACTACATAAGACTGGCAGTACCCAAATATAATTAAAATATTCCTTTCTATACTAACTAATCTGCATTAAATCTGACGAGAAAGAGCGTTTCCTTTAAAACTAGCTTACAATAACTGGTTCAAGATGAACTTTAGATTAAAACTACTGTAAACCTCCCTAGCTTGCACGGCTACCTCAAAAATTAACCCCAAATTAGCTTTAAATAGAAAGCTCGTTCAAAATCAAATCAAATCTGTCTTTTCCCCCGAAGTTTTATCTTTTGTTCCAACGACAAAGCACCCAACAATAGAAGTAGGTCCCCCCAAACAACTCCAAAGCTTGCTCCAAAGTCTCTTTAACTCGCCACCTCGGATGAATGGCAGCCACACACAAAAGTTCTAACTAAATATTACATTATAGTCAGGCAGGCAATTGGCTGTCAGATTACGTCAGTTCTAAAGCTCCATCCAAACAAGTTTCAACATTCAACTGCAAAAGCTATTGGCGAGTAGAGTAAGTGAGAAGGAGAAAGTCAGGCAGTCTAAAAAAGCTCAAAGAACCCCAAATAAGGATCTCTTTTTCACCAAAGCTTTGTACACTTTGTCTATTCCGCTTCCCTGTTTGTGTCTTCGCCGTTTGCGGCTGGAGTTCACTACAGTGCGGCAATTAAGCCTCTCGCAATGCAGAGGAAATGACGACAAGTTTCCCATTCAATATGCATACCAAGACCCCAACACTCTGACCTCTCTCCTTCTTTTCCTGCCCCTTTTTCTTTCTTCCCCCTTTTCTTTATATCTCAACCTTCCGAAAAAGAACAAAAACCAGTTAACAAAACTTTGCACGTTAACAGGTACCATACATATGCAGCAAGGGTACAACAAGAATGGTGAAAAAACCGGTTTTCCGGGCAGGATAGTATCTATTTTATATTTCTTCATTCTTCCTTCCCCCTACCTTTCATTCTTCCTTCTTTCGCTTTACCTTTATTTGAACTTTCTCTCTTTTTCTCCTCTTGCGGCCCATTTTTAACGAAAACTAACGCACCTTTCAAGAAATCTTTTTATTTATTTTTTTAAAAAAGCAGAAGTCAGTCAACAATTTAAAAATTCCAGATTCTGTCATAAGAAATCAGCCTAAATCGTTTTTGTACAAATCTCTCTCTTCGTATTCGGAATTCATTGTGTTTTAATCAGATCTAAACCGGAGACGATCCATTTTAGGGCAAAGCGATCTACATTACATACGAGTTCCTAATTTATGCAGATCCGGCTGTCAAGGAAACTTTGCCAGTCAGCAAGGCAAGGCCGAATTTCCGCAATTAATACGCATATAAACCATCTGATTTTAGCATACAGGCATTAATCAAACTTGTTCTCTCCCCCTTCTTAAAAAAGCATCCAAAATTGGACTCAAGTAGTCTTTTCTTCTTTTCAACGTTCTCCTCATTACTGAGCAATGCAAATGCCTTCCAGCTGCCAACCTAAAAGTAATTTACAAAAATCTCCTTCATCGAACGCATATCTTACTGCCAATTATCATTTTTCGGAAAGATTGATCTTTTCATCCCACAAAATTCTAATTGACGATATCCACGCCTTATCCATTGCAAAGCCTTCGCATCATCCACCTCCACAATTACTTCATCAATTTCCCATCCCAAAACGCTTTGAACCACCTTTAGACGACTCTGTCTTCATCAAGTTCCAATTCAAAATGCTTAGTACTTCATTCATTGCTCATTTAAAATATGCCAAGAACAAGAATTTCCCGTTTGCTTTTCTTAGTTTTACTTCAATTTCCTTAGCGAAACACAAAGACAATGGAACGTTTTTTTCCAAATTAAAAAAAAGGCAAGGCCATCTAAAAATCAGGGAGGGAAAAGGCATTGCGACGCCTCCCCAAACCTACCTTAATTTGCATAGCCACTCAACCGCATCCTAATTACGTAATCCAACCTAATCATGCTATTTTTCCGTCTTATTTCTTGGGTTACCTTAATTCGTACGTGATTTCACTCCGAATCTCTCCTATATTGCGTGCTCTGGCCCCTGGAGGTCAAGGTTGTTGCTTTCTTACAATGTGTTCTCCTTCTGGCTTCTTTTTCTCTCTGGTATTTCTCTCTACATTCTCTCCTTAGTATACCTCACTGTAAAGGGCCATAGAAAACTGAGGTAAACCTTCGAACTTATGCGTGCAGTGTTGTGCTGTGTTGTATTCTATTCCACACACTCGCAGGTGCAACGTCCCAGAAAACCTGAACCCCAAAATCCCCGTAAGGCTTTACCATCCCTGCACGTTAATTAAAAAGGGGAGAAAAGTCTTCAACGATGGCCTGAATGCATCTTTAGTTTTCGCTCTAATTTATTTACTTAAAAAATCAGCTGCTCGTTCTGGGTAAAAAGGGGGAGAACTTTTAAGAGCAAAACTTTGGAAATTTCACAGACAAGGAACAAGGATTTTTTTGTCTGTGCGTTGCTTCAACATGTTTAAAACACGTGGCCCAAAGTCAATCCATGTTTTAAACATCCGTTTGCACGGTTTGGGTTTTACAGTTACATGCGTTGCTTGTTGTACGGCTCTACCAGACGTTTGTTCATTGCTTTGAACCAAAGCGAGAAGGATCTCACACCAAACCAAACCCCCAAAGGTTCAATGCTCAATTTCCATCCCCCCTTACTCGTTTGGGCTTTTTACTTCTTTAACCATCGTCTTTTCTTCGCATTGCTCCATCCCCGGCTTCTCCTTCTCTTCCTCCTCCTTTCTCTTTGTTCTGCTGCTTCCTTAATGATTTCCCAAAGGGGTCTGGTCTTAGTGTGAAAAGATGCAAAAGTGAAGAAGAGAACGACGGACGGACGCACGAAAAAGGCAGGACAAGACTAATGAAAAAGCGCCAAGAAACGGCAGAAACAGTTTTGTCGGGGAGAAAGATGTATAAATAGCTTCCTTGCTCAATTCCTGGCTGCTTTTACTTTGGCTTTTGGTCTCTGCCTGTCTTGTCCAAGCGCTTAGTAGTGCAACTATGTTTCATAACAAAATACTTGAAATATACCCCCACAAAATGGGCGAAATGAACCCCAATTGTCTAGAAATTATGATAAAATAGCTAATAATATTTACTTTTATTTAGTAGTTAATATTTAATTAACGCCTCTACGGGTTGACTGCCACTTGCAGGCCTAATTTTATAACGTGGCCCGAGTCCAGAATGTACCAAAAATAGCGTCGTAATTCAACTCAACAGATTAGAATTTAAAGTTTTCTGAGAGAAAGAAACAAAATTTTCCAGAAATTAATTAATAAAAATGTGGTTACCATCATCGAGTAATCGTTCGACGTGATGAAATACGTTCGGCAGCGCTGCTAATTGTTTTTTGTCTTTAAGAAGCTGAGCCAAGTAATCGGCTATGCTTTGTGTGTTGGCTAACGTGGGCAGACTCATTGAATCACTCAACATCATGATGTCCGCCATTTTTGGGAAGTCCACGTAACCCTTCTTGACAATCAATTCACTTGTTTTCGGCCGTCAGTTCTTTGCCTTGTATCTACAAGAAGGGTTGCAAAGTAATGTTAAAGCACGTGCTTTGTTGCACAAACGTGCTTCGCATCAAGTCTGTCTAGAAATGCCGGGAATTAAGGCCTTTACTTCGTTTTTTTGGCGTCAGCCGATCGGATCGTTTGGGTGAACAACCAAACAGCAAAGTATAGGGAGCGCAGCCAAACAAAAATTGGCAGAGCGAGTTTTAAAGGAGACTTCGGGAAAACTTTCGCCTTTTCCTGGACAACAATACAATTGCTTATGTAGCTCGCAGCGAAACGGAAGGAAACAACAGAACGTTGTTGTTTTAAAGTGGAGAGGGAGGGAGGGGAAAAGGTTTCGTTTGTAGGGCAAAGAAGAACTTTTTTGGCTGTCTTGACGTCCGAGACTCGTAACTTCGAAACACGACAAGTGGAAAATGGCCACTATAAACCGTGTACCAACGCAAACAGACGCCCCAGCAAAGAATTTCTCGCGGTTGGGTGTTCTCAATGGCTCCCCAATAAGGCACGAAACGAAAGGGTTTTAATCCAGCAGAAGCACACAACGTTCCCCAAGAGATTTACCTATTATTACTCTTTCTTCTGAAAGTATCACAGTCGAGGTTTCTTAGTTTAAGTACAGTTTTGTAGCACCAGCACAGAACTTAAATACGCCAACATACCTTCGTCCAGCAACTTTTGGTCTTGTGCACAAAACTTGTTGCCGTCTCGACTGACAAAGAACGAGTGGCGAACAGCGAGGGAGGCTTGAGACTTGATCCTTGCGGGGAGTAGAAGACCTTCAAGTAGTGACTGCCAGGACCACTCCAAGACGCCGCTAAGCGGAGAGGAGGAAAAACCCGGTGGGTGGGGAGTCATCCATCGGCTACCCACCACCCCTTGATCATTTTTTTCACGTGCATGTACCACCTTATGTAAAAAATATCTTGCATGTCCAGATAATTGGCGTCCCTTTAGTTAGTAGGCTACTTTCGTACAGCAATTACAGCACAGGGTTTGTATAGTATCATACAATTACAACCCAGCGGTACTTTTAGGAATGCCCTAGAATTCCGCAAGAGGCTGGTAAATGTGCTTGAGATGCTTTTGGAAAATTGGCGTGGGGAGCAGGGCGCATAATTACACGGATTCTAATCTTTGGCGTAATTGGGAAGGGAAATGTAAAGAATCCTCACGCTTTTTCTGTAAGCATCTTTGGGACTCAATACTCGTAAACAATCGATTCTCAACGCAGAATGCGAGGAATGTCAAAGGGACCCCATAACATGATACGATACGATCTGCATTCGAGAAACAAACGTTTGCCTTGCAAAACTCTTATCGAGAGTTGCCTGGTCCCGAAAGTATCATGCTAGACAAGTTCTTAAACACAAAGGACAGCGATTTTTTGGCGAACTTTAAGGGATGACATATTGTTGGCAGTCTGCCGTTGTGGTCCAGGGGTACCTTTCCGCAGCGAAACGTGGACGTGTTTGCTGGGAAACTAATGGATTTGGTCGTGGCGCAAGGTTTTTGGGCATGTCGTGGGCATCGGTTCCAGAACAAACATAGGAAAATCTTGAGAAAAACTTTTGCACGTTTCTAAAACCGGTAACTTTTGGGTGATGAGAAAAGGCGGCTCTTTCTATAGTCGTAAACAGGAAGTCGTGTGTGCTTTATTTTACTAAAATAGATTGTACCCCGTGCGTTAAGCGGTCTTAGAGACGATGGTTTCAAAGATTCGTGTCCGTTTGCGTCTTGCTTCGATAAGACAAATGCTCTCTGTAGGTTGGACGACTTTACTGTTTCATATTTCACAGTGGACTCTATATTTCTGTCGTAAAGACAGTTTTATTTCTGGTGTTCTGGTGTCTCTTCCAAAGTGTCAAACAGACAGTAAGGGAATATCTTCCACAGACCAAAGATCATCTTCGTTTCAAAGAGAAGTACGGGCACTGAAAAACAAAGTTGTCTTGGGGAAAAATAGAGCGAAAGTCTAATATTTGTTTGTTTTCTTTCAACTGTGCATAAAATAATCATCAGTTTTTAAAGCCAGAAGCTTCATACAAATAAAGTCGCCTAGCTTTATGACGATACTGACGAGACGCCATGGACACAAGTGGTTTGTATACTGTTTGAAGTGTGGGGAATAAAGTACTAATGGCAACACGGTGTCCCTAAGCCAACTTGTCACTTCCACTACGTCACTGGGTTGCGAGGCAATAATAACGTGAGGATTCTTGACAAAATAATGCAATCCAAGGTTTTGTTTTCTTTGAATGTTATGAAAATTCTTAACGATGAATTAAAATCTCATGCTCTACCTTACGTTTGGCTCCATTCAAAGTTTTTCCAGATTTGTATGATTCCTCCACGACCATTTTTGGCTTTCTAACGTACGGGAAAGGCCGCAGAGAATGTCCTGGCATCCTTGGATGCTTTTAAAGCTCCGCTGTGTATGCATAAAGAAGAATGGACAAAGAAGAGCAACGCAGGTATGTCCAAGCCCTGGAGGTGAAAACGCAGCTTCCGGACTCATTGGGACACATTTTTAACAAATGAATGACATTTTCTCCGTTTCCGTAGCGCCAAATCATTTGCTGCTGTTCCAGATTGATTCGCACGAGGAATAAGCCCGCAAATTGCAGAAATGTTAGCCACATGTGCTTTGACCTAATCCCTCTCTCCTGACTCACGCTCCTCTCTTTGCCCCGCCAAACTTTATATATTGACGGCAATATAAAGCCTGGGCCTGTGTGTGTCCATGAGTTCTAGGTTAGGATGAGGTGGGTATCCATATTTCATCTTGCTCAGCAGGTTGAGCAGCTTCGCTTCGCCCCTGCAGAACAAGGAAGGAGAGAGACTTGCAAGAACATTGTCTGGGGTTCCTTTTCCTTTAAGCTTTTAGTTCGTAAGGAGGACTGCCGATACGGATCTGTGAACTGAACTCGAGGACTAAAGGACCGGCCTTGCATCAGTAATAAGGGAATGCATTAACCTAGCTCGGACAAGTTCCGGAAGTTTGCCTTCGTTGGGTATCCACAGTTATCTTTTGCCTGTGGCTACGCGACAAAAGACTAGCAAAGATTCAAACTCTATATCAATGTAATAACAACATCCGTAATCTGCAGGTTCGCCACCAGGCTTCGGGGGGTCCTAGATCTATCTTATTAGCCAGGCGCTTTCTCTTGTCATCATCGATTTACCTAATCACACAGAAAAATAAGACAACGTATGATTTAGCTTTAGCTTTTCATCGTAACTATAAAGCGATGCGTCATATATACCCGTTTCCTTTATAGTTTAGATGAATGGCTGTTTGAAGAAGGTCGAATGAGGACTCCGAGAAGTTATTAGGAAAAATACAACGAGGAGACCTAAAAAGATCTAAATAGTGCTACCTCTTCTAATTTTCTGTGCTCCAAAAAGATTATGACAAACGCAGCTAGAGGTCACGTAGGCCTCGTGTCTAATGGTGGCTTAAAAATACAAAGACCCAACAATTTTCGGGTTCATTAGGTATGAACCTACCCTAATTTTTAAGAAAATGGGAACACGCAAAACTAACGGAAATCATTTTCAGCATTGTCGCAGATGACAGGCATATCCATGACGATTATACTTTCCCGAACCGAAATTGCCGTTTCCTGTTGAGTCACTGGTATTATTTGTGCTTTGATGTAGGTCGTTGTTTGTTTTCATTCATCTTCCTAAAGTTTAAAATGGAATAGTTTTGTGGTGTTTCTAGAAATTCTCCTCTGGTCCATTGGATCATCAGGAATATAAAAAAACTGATTGTTTTTATGGGGAAATTAATTAGCGTGGGCACACGCACAAGGTGTGTAAAATACCTTGATGAGATCATGCATCTCAGCATCCGAGTCCTTTATCCGCTCCAAACAGGCTCATCTGCACGGAAAAAAAGTCTCATCCGTCATTCTCTAGTCTCTAGCCGTTTTCAAGAATGGAATAATTTGCGCTGAATATATAAAGCTTCTGTTATGGGAAGTCACTCTTGACTATCCCTAACCCAAAACCTTTGTTTGAGTGATTTTAATCTCTCTACTTAACCAGAACTTGCCAATGGAAACCCTCAGCCGATAGTCATCTCACACATGGTTGGCGTCATCAAAACTTTTAAGAGACACACGCAAGGGCAATATAACTCATAACAGAATGCCATTTGTGGTGGCTATAAATAATGATACTCATTAGCAGTCATTGTGAAAGGTTATATAGTCCGGTGTGTTGGTCCCTTCCAGCCTCTTTTTAACATAGTAACATCAACCTGAGATACTTTTCGCTGAAATGCAGGGCAGTCCTTTACAATTTAACAATTCAACATTGTATGCGTCGGTACATAAACACAAAACCGTATATTGTATAAATAACTTCATACTTTCCGAATAAACTCGACAATTTTAGAATATAAATAAAATACAAAGTTTGAATACTTCAGAACTTATTAATTCAGATAACTTAACCTTTGCAATTATCTACTTATTAAGCAAATAATGTGACAACGTATAAAATTTGCATTAAAATGCACTTACGGCGTTCTATTACAGAATACGGTCCTTACGGCGTTACAATGGCAAATTGTGCAAGAAGTTATAACGATACTTAGAAAATGAGATGTTCTTTATGAAAGAGGACAAAACAACCTGCATAATGTGGAAAGTCCTTTTGTGGTGGCGAAAATCGTACCGCATATGTATAACTTTGGGTGATTACATAAAGCTGTACCTGAATCATCATGTTTCTCAACGTAAATAATCCTTAAAAGTCACACTCTTTCGTCACTATAGCGGCAAAAGACCTGCGTAGCAGAATAGTTATTAAAGTAACCGGTCTTTCAATCAGCGCCATTAAAGCCTTCCGCCAGAGCCTTTTACCTTTAGGAAAGCTCAGCAGAAGTAAACCCCCAAGTGCATAATTAAGAGACGAGAGAGCAGAAATTAGTCTTATGTGCAAATAGTCATTTCCGTCACAGAAGGTCATTAGGCTTCCGCGTATATACAATAAGCTTTTCTTTTGTGGATGGAAGGAGCAAAAGTGTAAAGTTAAGGGTCTCCAGAACAAAACAAGCGCTGTCTCAAAAGCCTGGGAAAAGAGACCCGGGATGTTTATCTCGTAAGAATAACGATAATAACTGGTAAAATTTCCCTATACAGCACACACACAAAAACTGGCTTCATTGGCTCCCCCTTTGTGTTGTCAAGCTCTTCGGGATGCCGTCAGTATACGTGTATCCCGGGTAAAATATGCGGAGGAGGTCTTTAAATGATCATGCCAAACCTTTAAGTTGGCAATGACCACGCCAAACTGGCAATGGAAAGTTTCACGAGACAGTTGTACTCATTGTGTTAGCGTGCCTAATGAGCTCTATTACGCGGAACGACACATTTCATACGTTCGCGATACCCAAAGTAATAAATCGTCTAATCTGGATAACCTTTGGTAACGCCCTGCTTATTAATCCTCACATCTTCAGAAGTGAAACCGTGTCCCCGTCCCCAACCGGGCCCGTTTGCAAAGCAGGGCTTTCTATCGCACCTCATTATGCCACGCTCATCAAGTGATTCACTCTTTGAGAATGTTACTACAATTCTAATGAACAATCCTAAGGTGCTAAGCCTGACAACCTCGGCAGTGGCTACACAAGCAAGATGAAAATCGACAACTAAATAAAAAATCTAGGTTGCAGGAACTCAAAAGCAAAAAAAAATAGAGAGAGAGAAAGACCCCAAGTTGCCAACAAAAGCAACTTCGCGATGCATTGAGATGCTTTCGAAGAGATGGGTGCTTCTTTTGGGGGCTTCTTAATGAAAAATGTCGTGGTTGTGCTGTTCTTAAAAGTTAGGCTGGAATGTTCTTCCATGCTTCGCGGTTGGCCACATTGTTTTCGCTTCTTGGTGCACAGCAATCTTAACTAAGTCATTATTCATGTTTTCAAATAAAAAAACGGCCTACTGCTGAGTTCTAACCCCCCTCCTCCTCAACCCCCGCAACCTCCCACCCAAAGCGAGCCCCAACAGCTGTTTCTGCTTTTGCGCAATTCATAGCTGCAGTGCGGGGGCTATTAATAAACCTTTAAACTATGTTGCTTCAACTAGCCGAACTTGTCTTTGCGAAAATCTTTCACTCGTGTTACTTTTTTTCAAAGCTAGGGAAAAATTCACGCCATGGAACGTCAATGATAGTTGGCCTTCGACTCGTGAGTTTTCTGGCACGGTAAACCACAGCTTAAGGATTTTTTCCCTCTCTCTTTTTTGTTCTTAACCCATCGTATCCAGAAAAAGAAAAAGCACGAGGCGGATTTTTAGTGACAGCTTGTAAAATAGCAAATGGGGCGTCAAGAGAGGCCAAACCTTTCACTTGAGGATGTGTGCGATGGAGAAGGAGGCAAAAGCTCTTTGGCGTGAAAGATAGTCGCCTTCTGCTCCCACCTGGTCGACTTCATGATAGACTTCTTAGCTGTTTGGCCTGCCTCTGGTCCACTTCCCGGTGTTTAAAGGAATGGACCGAAAGTAACGGGCATACTAAACTCACTAAATTCTCGGAAAATTTTTACGAACATGCTTACAGCTTCCTTCCTTAATTCCCCCCTTGTTGCCACTTCGTGTTTATCTTAACACCTACTATGGACCTTTTGCGTGAGCATTACATTCCCTCAAACGAACCCCAAAGCGGGATTATAAATTATCATAGAGAGCGAATGAAAACTTGAAAACCTTCCAGGACAAGCTTGTAGAAATTTCACGGAAGTTACAAGGCTGGTTCCTTCTAAAAAGTATGCTTTTCCAATACACAATAGCAAGGAAACGAAGAATTTGAAAGGCGTACAAGACAAAATTAAGGGGTGTTGCAATTCTAGGAATTTGGCATGTCATCGAGGTAATAGCAAAAGATCCTTTTACGCGGCTCGGTATTTCGGTATTTGACGAGTCCATGTTTAGTACTGCAACTAAATATGCTCAGGAGGCCTAGGAGTTGAAGCTTATTGGGATCGCGCAAATAGCACGCTTTCCACGCTTTCACACCCACATCACAGGGTTATTTACGGCCAGAGAGCGAAAGACGGGGAGTCCAGTCCAGTCAAAATATTAGTGAGGAAGCGATTTTGTACTTCAGTGCAGCCGGCTGTGCTTGAAACCACAACACACGCACAATCTGCAACCGCCATAAAAACCCTCTCTCTTCTTTTAAAATTACATTCCAAGCTTCTAAACGACATATGCATAGTGCAGTAAAAGTAATATGAGGTGAAATTAACGACAAACTGACGTTCGCCGGTAAAAGGGTTACAAAAGGCTATACACAACTTCCCGAGCCAGTCAAAGTTTATGTTGCTTTATTTTCGTTCATCTGTAAATGGACACCATTTGTATTCGCAAGAATGAAATAAAATCAAAGCAATAACGAAACTCAACCAATGCAATAAAGGAAGTCAACAATGAAACCTTTTCAGTCAACAATGAATGATTGACGAGTTTCAGCTCATCAAAGGTCATTTGGAGGTTATCGTGGGCGATAAGGATACAGGCAAACTACCCAGCTCTTCAAAGGCACCGCTAAAAACTTTCAGGTTTACCATACCGTACTTCGGCTTATATGAGCTGAAAATTATGATAGTTGACGTGGGGAAACAGTGACCTGTCATGTCAATGAAAACACGGTTACCCAGAAAACATACAAGATTATGTTATGCAGACCTTCGGGTGCTCTGTCGGATTACTGAGGATTGACATACACATGCTTGTTTTTAAGACACTGGCATTTATTGACTGGAGAAGCGTGGTTTTCGTTCCAACACCGAGTTTTAGTTTTAAAAGGCATGTAAAAGCCTTGTCTATACAAGTGCTGACAAACAAAGCTTGTATTGAGTGACATTTTGAAGAAACACCGCTGCTATTTCAAAAGAAACAGGTTTATAGAGGTTTCCTAAACCATTGACGCCCAATTGATCAAGATTTCTACCCAGAAAGTTGCGAATACGGTCGAAAGGAACCCGCACGGAGGAATGATGATCTGAATTCGGAAGACTAAGATAGTTCAGAGTTTACAAAGGTATCCGAACGACTTCCGTGACTTCCACAACAGCCAAAAGAGCATCACAGTCTATAGAGAATGCTAATATTAGCATCCAAACATGAGATATATTGCTCCCCTTGCAGGCAACAGAACTCCCACGCGTGGCAGCAGAGCACACGTGTCATTTTCTAAACAAATCCCCTCCAACAGCAACAAATTCGGTCCGTGGGCTCTACCCTGGCTTTGTCACTTTGTCAGCCAAAAACCCTAATGAGGTTTTTTAACCCTACAAGTCAGGCCTAACAGGATTTTGAGAAATGTCCAATAATGAAAGCCTCTTAAAACCATCCATTGCCAACAGCAAAAAAAAGTTATGCACTATGCGCATACCTCAAACCAAAAAAGTTGCGAGATTTGTAATCTCCACATTAGAAAAAGGGAGACAAATGGCTTTTGGATCTCTCTAGAAGCGAACCTTGTGCCAAGAAAATAAAACTTAACGTGCTATCACACGGGGGCTTGGGTTTTTATTGAACGTTTTGAACATAATTACAGGCTCATGATTAATTACGGTCAGGTGTGATAGATCGCTTCAGGGCCGAGTTTGTTATCAGTTCTGGGGTAGTTTAAAAACGCATATGACATCATGTTTAAGGCCGTTAATTAAGGCACTTCAATTCCTTCTTGGGTCAAAAGACGGGCAGCCAAAACATTGTGTGAAATATTCCGGGGCGGATCAGCTTGATAGGTTTTTTCCCCTCCTCGCAGCTTATTCAGAGCACAGCATGCCATCTGAAACAAGACAAGGCTTAAGAATTAGGTTTTAAGTGAGCTTGGTTTTCAAAAGTTGTACCGAATTGTTAAGAACGACACACCCAATTAGGATGATCTCATCCAAGCCAATGGTCCAGTATGGAGAAACTTTTACAAGATCTTTAGAAACGCCAACAAAAACCGAGCCAACGCCTGTTCTGTGTGCGTATAGTAAAGTTCTTAGTGGGATTTTCAGGGCCTGATGACCAAATATGACCACTCTGCCATGAATTGAGGGGGGCGACCTGTGAAGCTGAAGCTGATGTAAACAGGAAAAACGTAAGAAAACCTTGCCGCTGACACCTTCCAGCACACCTACGCATACGACTGTTATGTTTCACCAACCGAAAATTGGGAAGGAAGACTTGTTTGCTACCAAACCGAAAGGCTTATGGCATCGGAAAAAATATAGCCTGACCTGCTTTGGCGTTTTCGGAGTCTTGGAAGTAATGAAACCAGTTTGGGAGGAGTAATCTTGTATGACAATAAACGAGTTCTACACAAGTTTAACGCAAAAGGGAGGATCCCCCTTTTTGACTTGATTTACATATAAAAAATTATACCTTTTTTTCGGTTCACGCCTTAGCCTTTATGTTTTACCTTAGCTTTTCTGTTCTCTTTTCCTCTTTTTCCCTAGTACAGCTTGTCTGGAGCTTTATTTTCTCTCTCGTTTTTTGTCCTCTTTTTCAACCCTCCTCCAAATACTCACGTAGAAAGATATTTCGGTAACCGCCGCGGACGTTAAAAACAGGACTTGTCCCGGGCGTTGTGGAAAACAAGAAAATGATGAAGTTCAAGTAATGCATCACAGTTCACAATTTGAGTTATAACGACTTGTCACCGAGAAGTGTGAGCTATGATGATTTGAAACAGCATTTTGAGTTGCAAAAGGCCTCGACAACTGCCGCCAACAAGTAGACAATGACAGATCGGGGACCCTAACGTACTGCTTATAAGTACTGTGATGCTTTTCCAAAATAAACCCGTAATATTCATTTGCAAGGGTAAAATTCGCTTCTAAAAGTTTTATACTTCCCAATATATCCCAGAAAGCAATAGGTTTGCATTTTAGGAGTTTTAAACGTTTTCCCGTAAGGGCCAAACGCATAAATTAAACCCAAGAGTTTTGGGGTTGGACACTTTAAATGTTAAAAGTCTGAAAGTCTAGTCACGATAAGGGCTAGGAAACACTTTTGTGAAAGAGGGAAGTGATCACCCGCTTACCTGACAAGGCCAAAACTGTAAGGTGAGGTAAGAAACTTGGTTGATGCTCCGGGTTTTAACGTTTCATATACCATCGCCCCTTGTGGAACATTTTAGGGTGTGTACTTGTATGTGAATAGATCAGCATAGGACAGGGGCGAGAAGTTTCTCCAACCCTACAACATACCAAATGCAGATTGATAGGGCCAGAATGTCAACAAAGCTCACAAATTTCGTCCCAGATTAGGTATCAGACGGTCACTTGTCTTGCAAAGAAGCTAACAAGCCCAAGAACAACGGGTTCCGGCCACCATGTTAATTACCACGTTCGAATAGGACAGCAGGTTGACTTCTCAAAAACCAAACGAAAAGGCGGTGCCTTTACAGAAAATGCTGGATTCTTATATTGTTGCATTGAATTTCTTGGGTGGAAACTTGAAGGGTAGGCCGGAGTAGGCCGAGAAATGAATCTTTTGCGCTAACCCCCCTATGTGGACGTGAGTGTAAAAGAGCGACGCCCAAAATGCACATAATGGACTCGTTTGAAAACGCCCTGAAAAATCTGTATTGGCTTAATGATTTTCGCCCTGTAATAATGAGATTCTGAAGGTGTTTTTCACGTTGTGAATGAGTACCACAACGTTTTGTATAGCTTGTATCTATGCATTGCATTACACACTGAAATAACAACTTCCACTTCACTTCTTGATCTTATCGTGGGGCGCAGGAACAGCAGTTGACGTACTAGTTTTGCCTTCACTCTCCGCAGCAATTTCGTTAAGTTTCTTTTGAAAAAGTCCGTTGTAGTCCGTAAACCCTTTTTTAGATTTGCCAAAGGAATTGGGGCCTGCTGAAGTTGGCGTTTCCCTATTGGGAGAGAATTTTTCGTTAGAAACGATGTTTAATGACTAACAGTCTCGTTGTGACTCATCTCAACTCCTTTAGTATTTCCCATTTGCATATGCAAATTTGAGAAAATTTGCTAACCTGCCAATGTTCCTCATCCGCATACGGGCTTCTGCTGGCATTTCTTCTTCGTCGTCGTCGTCTGATACGTTAAACGCTTTAGCAACCAACTTGGAAGAAGTTGGTTTCATATTAAAAGTCGAAGGAGCGGCAATTTTCTACACTCAGAACTTTCTGTTTATTTAACCAAACCGATTGCGTCTTATGAAAAAGACAAAAAACGAACTTGAGCTCCTAACGCAATGGCAATTTTCGGGGCAGAAGATGCGCCGGGTAATGAAGAAGGCTTGGGGTGTATGCCCAACTTGAGCTTTTTGGGATCGTCTTTGTCATCTTTAGGCGACTCACGTGGGTGCTCTCGCTTTCCAGCACCCTTTTCTGGCTTCGCTTCGCTGGGACAAGAAGAGACAAGTGACCCTGGTGAAGCCGAAACACTGGCGAAGGTCAATTATATGTACTTAAAAATCGGCTGAGCTTAAAACAACGCAGAAAGTTCACCATCAGTGATTATAAAGTATAGTAGGCGCCGCTTATCATGATCACGGTTATTAGAATCAGCCGCTTATTGGAATCAAAATTGGCTGGACAAACGTGATCACAATAAGCGGCGTCTACTTGTATTAAGCTTTCCTTGTAATTGATATTATATAACTTTCAACAGCTGAATTTTGCCGACAAACTGGTCAAGTGTGTCACTAATAAACGTCATATAAATAGCATTAACTTTAGGGAGTGCGAGTGGGATGAAATACGAATACTTGCAATATGCATTGATGGCAAAAAGAGACATCCTAATGAAGACAAATTTAGCAAGCAAAAGCATGCTCTTACCTTTGTGGCATTCCATGGTTATAAACTATCCTGGAATAGCTTTCGTTGATTCACACAAAACTATGGTCGAAAACAAAAGAAAATGACGCCACAAAAGCGTGCAATTATGAGCGCCAAAACAGCTGATGTATATAACATGTCGCTAGGCTGACTTCTTAGTTTAGTTTAAATTTATTCGATAGGTGACAGCACTACTCTGGCTTTTTAAAGATTAATTGTACAGATTTTAAAAACAGAAACAAAAATATGTGTATATAGAAGATTATACTTATAATATAGTATTTAAGTAAAGTTTAGTAACTTTCAGAAGTTTAACGATGTCTGTGTGTATTTTTTTAC
Organism: Lepidurus arcticus; assembly: GCA_003724045.1. Taxonomy (NCBI): domain Eukaryota; kingdom Metazoa; phylum Arthropoda; class Branchiopoda; order Notostraca; family Triopsidae; genus Lepidurus; species Lepidurus arcticus. The sequence continues at coordinate 36,303 of RJJA01000097.1, forward strand.
GGCAGAATATAGTGAACACGATGAAACGACAGTTAAATAGTCGAGATTATCATTTTGACAAACGGAGATTTGGAAATATCAATATGTTTGTAAGGAATCTGAAGACCATGGCAAGGGACAACAGGGTACATTTCCATTCCAAAATGAGAGTTTATATTTAAATCCGATAAGCCTCTCGTATGTAGGCATATACACCCAGAAGAGCCATGATGTACGTACCGGGAAATGATGTCAGAAAAGTTAAGAAAATCCCTTCATTAGGAGCCGATTGCATCGTGTTAGATTGCGAGGATGGCGTGGCCCTTAATCGAAAAGTAATCTAAACTCTGACGTTAAACTTACCATGTACGTGTGCAAATTTACGAGCTGTTAACGAGACTATTTTTTCTAGGAGGAAGCAAGGAATCACATAAGACAAGTCCTGGACCTCCAGTCAGTACCATTTGGGAATTCTGAATGTTCTGTAAGGGTTAATTCAGTCGACAGCGGTTTATGCCAGCTTGATTTGGACGTTATTATGTCTGGTGCCAATCTACCTCCTACTTTACACTTGCCCAAAGTGGACACCGCAGAACAGCTAGATTGGGTAACCCTTTAAACAATAGTTTTGTTCCTGTACAGTTCTGCAATCTATATTCATGCAAAGTTTGCAGATATGCTCCTTAGAAGAGTAGCTAATAGAGAATGCAAACCCGTCTTCAACTTAGTTATGTTTATCGAATCAGCCCGCGCTTTAGTGGATTTGCCCCGGATTTGCGAGCGAGCAGACACTTTGACCCAGCAAGGAGCACCATTCATCATGGATGCCTTAGTCTTTGGTTCCGATGATTTCTGTGCCGATATTGGTAAATTTAGAATCTAAATCTTAAACAAAAAATTATTAAGAGTGACTTTCAATAGGCGCTACTCGCACTCCAGAAGCTAAGGAACTTCTGTACGCTCGTCAGTATTTGGTAACAGTTGCTAAAGCCTTTCGAGTCCAAGCAATTGATCTTGTCTATATCAACTACAAAGGTTTTAAATTTGTCTTTTTTACCTCTCATTCTCTATTTTAAGTTCTTGGTAAAATTGTTATATTGAATAATTTCCTCTTATTTAATTCTTGTATTATTTGACCAAGTTTACCTTAAAATTTGATAGATTTGGAGGGATTAAAGTCTCAAGCCCAAGAAGGAGCTCGTATGGGATTTACGGGGAAACAAGTAATTCATCCTGGGCAAGTTCCTGTAGTTCAGGAATCCTTTTCTCCTAGTACAGAACGTATCCAGTGGGCCAATGAGCTAACCGAAGCCTTCAGGGAGCATCAAGCTTCAGGACAAGTATACTAACGTTTTTAGCTTAGTTAAAAAATATAGTCACGTAATTTAACTTATTTCTTCGGATTAAGGGAGCATTCACCTTCCGCGGCCATATGATTGACATGCCTTTGCTCCTGCAAGCGCGTAATGTTCTTCAGATGGCAGCTGTCATGCAGAGATAACTTCTTTCATGCGTATCTTATACAAATGTAAAAAATAGCATACGAACCACACATTTTAATTCCTAAGCAACCCAATATTTAATTATGAATGTATTCCGCGTAGTGGAGGGAATTTACATATAAAACGGGTCACACGAGAAATATGAGAAGTATTTTTCTCCGCTAACGTGCTGAACGAGCAATTTGGTCTTTCAGTACCATAATACTCTGACGTTGCTCAGGCGGTAACAATGCAATCTGCTCATCTGAAAGCTGCAACACTTGCATAATCAAGGCAGCCTAAAAGTGAACAAAATAAGTAGCAGTAGTGAATGGCAAAAAACGAAAACAATTCTAAGATACAATGAAAAATCAGATAAAGAAAACAGTACTAAAAATTTTAAACACTACGCAAATTAGAAACGCTAAATAATACGTTATTTTTTTTCGTCTGTTTGCATTACTAAAAAGCAAACAAGAAAACAAAGATAGACTGACGAAAAAAGGAAAAATCAAATAAACTGATTTTTTTAATTGCTGTGTTAGTTATATGAGAACATTAGACTGGAAATGGGATTGAAAATACCTTCTCTTGATCAGCATTCGGCTGCGCAGGCGAAGGTCTCGGAGCAGTAGCCACGTTCATTGGCACAGGAACAGAAACTACAGGAGCAGGAGGCATATTAGCTCCTGCCAAAGGCCTGTTCATAGGCATGGGTCCAGGTCCAGGACCACCACGAGGATCTCGCGGATCACGAGGTCCACCCATATCTCTACCGAAACTCCTTGGATCACGATTCCTTAAAAGAAAAGCATAACTTAGATCGTTTCTTTGTAACTTTTCTAGTATTCGATTTTACTGCATTTCCATAGGAGGTCCTCTAAGCTCCCTAGGATCCCTTGCAGGTGCTCCTCTCAAATCCAAATCACCACGCCCCATACGAGGATCGCTTATATGTCTCAAATCCATGTCTAAACCTGGACACTGTTATTTCAACCTTAACTCCATGGGAGAAAAAAATGTTAACCTGGGGGAAGAGCTCCTTGAACCTGAGGGGGGACAATGGGAGGCCGGTCTCCTAATAAGCTACCCCTCGTCACTGGAGCCGGAGGAGGATTCCAGATCTCTTCACGTTGCATGGCAGGCATAGGCGCTGGAACTCCTATTGGACCACGCCCAACCTCAGGCCGAAGGTGTCCTAAATGATTTTAAGTATTAATAAAGGCGTTGCTCTTATAAGATTCCAGTATTTCTTACCGGGAATTAAGGAAGCAGGTGCTTCAGTAGGTATTATAGCGTGTGGAGCGTTGGGCTTTTGCAAAAGAGAAAGAGCAGCTTGTGGGTCCACTAGACGCATGGCTACCAAGCCTTGTAAAAGTGCATAGGCTAACTGGGGATTATGCAGTAGCATTTGCCGAGTCTCATTAGGGTTATTCTAAAGCAGTAGTTTTAGTATTTTATTAAATGTACGTAAAACATGTTCATAGAGCAAACCTGCGCGCTAGCTTTCATTTGCTTCATAAGCTCAAACATTTGCTCAGGAGGTAAGGATGCCACAGCTTTACTAATCGCTTCTGGAGCTTGGCCTGGTTCGACAGCATCACCGTAAGGATTCTCCACAGCAGCAGTTGCCAGCAAGCCTAAAGTTTCAAAAAGGAGTTAGAGAAAGGAAAACAACAAAGGTGGTGAAAGCGTAACCACTTTGCATTTCCATCCTAGACTTTTCTGTGCAAGCATTGTCTACTCTTAGAATGCGGCCGCTAATTTCGTAGCCGTTCAAGTTTCGCATTGCACTAAGCGCAGTTTCCTGGTCCCTATATTCGCAAAACCCATATCCTTTAGGTTTGCCGGTCTCACGATCATAAACCAACCTACGCAAATGAAGATTAGTAAAAACAGACAGACATTTGGTTTGCTCTACTTGAAAGAAACAACTGGGCCAACTTCGCTGAAAATGTCCTTCAGTTTCTCTTCTGTTGCTTCGTAAGGGATGTTTCCAACTAGACGAAAAGAATATTAACCTCAAATCAAGTCAAATATAAGCAGCCTTTGTATATTACCGAAAACAGATCGCAACGACTTATCAACTACATTTGGTTCGGACATTTTCTTCAGAATTTTATTGTATTATTTTTTAATTGTCGCTATTTTGTTTACAATCTTTTCTGGTTCGGTTTAATACCGCTTGCAATTTTGCTTATACCGATTACCGGCAGAGACGCTGCTAGTGGAAAAGTTTCCTTAAAACCATTTAACTCCGCCTGTCTACTTCCTCTTCCATCGTGAAAGTAGGTGGGCTGTTGTGTACAATCATGGCTCCGGTAAGTTTCCTAAATATCTTGAAATATCTTTACAAGTTTGTATCATCCATCGTTTTTTGGCATCTATAACATCTGTGACACATCCCTCGAGTGTCTTTCTCTTAAATTGATTAATGTTTCATGCCATTTGTTTCCCAAACATGAGCTTTCCTATTCATTGAAAAGGCATGGCTGATAATATTTTCTACTTGACGAGGTCATATTATTGAGTTGCTCTTTGTGTCCGATTTCATAAATGCACAACTTCTGTTTAGAACAGATTAGCCAATTTGCGTAAAATGTGTTCACTTGCTGTTATAATATCTTACTCAGATAACAAGCACGCATATTTAAATATTGCTTTGTTACTTGCTTCTAATGAACAAGGATCAGCTTATACTACAACTTTGCATTCTTCTGTAGACTCCAGCGACAAAGAAAGCCCCAGCAGCTGCCAAGGCAGTCAAGAAAGAGGCTGCCCCCAAGAAAGACGCTCCTGCTAAGAAGGATGCTCCCAAGAAAGAAGCTGCAGCCAAGCCTGCTGCTGCTCCCAAAGTTGCTGAACCCGTAAAGAAAGAAGCAGCACCTAAGCCCGTCGTTGAAAAGCCAGCAGCTGCCCCAGCGGTTCCTGCTGCTGCCAAGCCAGCAAAGGCCAAGAAGGAAGCCAAGTCCAAGAAAGACGCTGTCCCCAAGAAGGGTGGTAAGCAAGTTCTCAAGGCTAAGGGCTCCAAGAAGAAGAAGTTGGCTCTCAAATTCACCGTCGACTGCACTCACCCCGTTGAAGATGGCATCATGAATGCTGCTGACTTCGTAAGTAGCATTTTGTACTCAGAATTCTGGTCCTTTTCGATACACTTTGGTATCGTTTTGCTGTTCTTCCGTTTGCGAGAAGTCTAAACATAAACTGTGGCCATGAATAGGGTTAACTTCCCTAAAACGGCACTGTAGGGTTGTCTTCCCTATTATGGACCAAGCTCTTTCGCAATTCATGTTGGAAAATCATTAGGGTTCACTTCCCTAATGAAAACATGTCGCGGAGTCATGGATCCAATCCATTTTGTTTGTGTTGCAGGAAAAATTCTTGAAGGAACGCATAAAGGTGTCCAACAAGCTCAACAACTTCGGCAACGCCGTTAGTCTAGAACGTAGCAAGAGCAAACTCACCCTAAACTCCGACGTTCCCTTCTCCAAGAGGTAATTCAAGTATTTTATGAGTTCTACGATATTGTAATTTTATGATGAAAACAACATTTATTCGAACTAGAGTCGCTGAATTTTATTGATGCTAACAGCTTCTGAGGCTTTTATTTAAGGATTTGTTTTCGGAGTTTATTTGAAGAAGACTGACATCGCTTTTGTGTTTCCCTAGGTACCTGAAGTACTTGACGAAAAAGTACTTGAAGAAGAACAACCTCCGCGATTGGCTGCGAGTAGTAGCTGACAGCAAGGATGGCTATGAATTGCGTTATTTCAACATTAATAACGAAGAAGAAGACGAGGAAGACGACAAGGAATAAAGACAATTGTCTTTTTGTTGTGCAATGAAGGAAATAAATCTCTTTCAAGGCAGAAAATTGTATTTTTAAGCAAGTTTTATTATCGCGTTAATACACATGTGATGTCATTAGCTGCGTCTGTTCTCAAGCTTCAAGATAAACCAGTTGCGGAAGCTGCAATAACATGGGAATGTAGAGAGGATCGGTATTGTGTTAGGTTTTTAACAGCTTGATTGGTTGACAGTGAAGCACTGGTGTGATGTTGTTTAACCCAGGCCGTGGTCTTCGAAAAACCCTTGTGGAGTTCCTTCCTGAAAAAAAAAAGACAGAAAAAGTTCAATGACTACATGTGCCTTTATTACGACATAAGTTTCAAATCACTACAAGAAATCTTTGGAAAAAGTACTCTGTCTTGCGGCTGATATAATACTCGATCACGATAGTAGGGCACTGCCGCTTCCCTTTTAACACAAATAAACTGCTGAGAAACTTAAGGAACGGATTGTAAAAACAGGCAAGCGATTTGGAAACTGGAAATTTTAACAACAAAGAAGCGGCAGTGTACGGCACTTGGGCAGCTAACAAAAGTACAAAATCGGATGTCGCGTAGAAGTCGAAGGTGTGTGTGTGTGGTCAGTCTCAGTTCTCTTGGCTGGGGCGAGTTCAAATCAGTCCCATATCTTTAAGGGCACCCTCCACCGCCTCATCCTGCATAAGAGCACAGGTATGACTCCGAAGAAAAAACATAAGCTTATTTCTTTTTTGTTTTGTTTAAGAGTTTTGGAAAGGAAAAGATTAAGAATTTTTAGTCAACGAATAGAGCTTAGTTAACGTACTAATGCGGCAGGTTTTTGGTCATGGCAAAAAAGACAGATCAGCGAGTCAAGAGATTATATCGTTTTTGGAATGTGAGACAAAGAAAGGGTCACAGTTCTGCTGTGTCATCAGTATCACTGACCTCTTGCAAGAGGTCCTGAGCAGCAATGGCTTTCAAAACGTTCTTTTTGGATGTTTCTTGAATCTCCCCTCCAAGTAGCAACTCATCCAGCATAAAATAAGCCTTTTCAAAGTTGAAGATAATATCCAATTCGCACACCTAAGTCAGAAACTTTTTAGTCAATATTTATTTATTAAAAGTAGAGAAGCCTTACACTGCCAAAGTATTTGTCCAGTAATTCAACGTAACGGTGAATGATCTCTAAGGTTAGAAGCTCGTTATCTCCTTGCTCAATTGCGCAACAGAAGTACAGGCTGGCATATCTATAAGAGCAAAATGTTTTAAGATACTCTTATGCGAATATTGACTGAAAAATACCGTTTGTATACTACTTTGAGCTCTTTCCACTCAAGGAATGAAGACATTTTGGGTTTACGGGCTAATATGGTAGTAACTAACTCCCTGGTGATCTTTTTCTTCAGCTTATCGGGATGGGCGAGAAACCATTTTTGCAGCCGTAGTTTGCCTTGTCGGCTGAACAAAAGCATGAACTGCATCTGGAAAGCACAGAAGAGAAAGCCTTAAAGGAAAGCTTTAATTATAATACAATTTTATCAATTGATTACAGCGTAAGAATTTATTTACATCACAACTTAAGACACCAGAATTACCCTAAATTTATTTCGACCACGAACTGCACCGTGCTGCACTCTACGAAAGCAAATTACGAGTATTCGTTGAGTGCAGCCATCTATTTTCGAAATTCTAAGATTAAATTTCCGCGGGATATCGCATATGAAGCAGATTTCTATACAATTATGAACTATGTTGCTTGATCTAAGAGATCCAATAAATTTTCAGCTAATACATCAGTGTCTTCAAAATGTTCACACGAGGCTGCATTCGGTGGTTCCAATAAGTTTAATAAAGATATATCACGCACTAATTCAGAGTCTAAATGAAGAGCCGTAGATTTCGCGTAGGATTTTGTATCGGGTTCTTCTTCGAGCGCACGAAATGTTAGCCTAAAAGTAATAAATTTAAGGTTAAACTATAATAGAAAGATATTTTACTCCTCTTCATTCCCACTCCAAGAAAGCCAGTTTAGCTTAATAGTGTCGGAACTCGGGCATTCAGTTTGCAGTAACGTGGAGAGTAATTTCCATTCTGCATTCATAGAAGTATGACTCTTGGACTCTAAATTTTCGTTTTTATTCGGAGCTGGCTCGTTTTTAAACCTAGTAAAAGACACCATTAATTTAATAACTATACATACAATGACTTACAAGTTGCAGCCGAGCGCAGTTCCTCGGTTACCAATGAATTCAAGCGAAATTGACGGGTTTTTCGAAGTAACGAACTTTATCGGCACATCGAATTTCTTCGAGGCATGAGGAGGTGGGAGGATTGCTACTCCCGGTAGCTCAAAATCAATAGGGACAGGACCTATGAACTGCAAATTGAAATAGCCGTCTGGGTACTGTATGCCTTCTCGAAGGAAGACCGAAACTCGCACACGCCAGTCTTGCAAATAATTAAGCAAGTTTTGTCGGATTTTCTGCAGCCTCCAAGAAGAGTACTGGCCATATGTCTTCGTGACCGTCTCAAAAGCTCGTTGCAGAAGTATTTCAACATCTTGGTGCACATTTAGTCGCCGTATTCCATCGATATGGTTCAAGGTCATTAAGATTACGTCGTATCCGCGGGAACATGCCAGCATCTGGTATTTTACAGCCATAACCATCAAATCAAACAACTAAATTTTAAGTTATTGTTATTTTTAAAGAGCCAAAATCTTAATTTCGTAGTTGTCGAATTACCCGATCCATACTGTCTTGTTGAAGCCGTAGAATTGTACAATGTACCAATTTTTGAAAGACCATTTTCAAGCTTTCCATGTCGTATAACGGTTGAGGTTTGAAAAGTCCGTCAATAAACTTTGGGCTGAGTAGCGTGACTAGTAGCTCGTGACGTACTATAAGGGTAAACGTTAACTCTATGCTTACAATGTAGTATTATGTAAAGGACCTTTGCTGCTTTTCTCTACGTCAATTCGTTGGGCGAGAAGTCGCTGGTCGATTATGTACATCATTTCTCCGCTCAGATTCAAAAAAAGAAGAGGAGTACTGTCAAGAACCAACATTTTGACTTGTGTTTTCTATAAAGCGTTGACTCGTTCCTAAGCACCGAGGTCAATTGCAGATTCATATAGCGCAAGCGCTCGTGTTAAATCAAACCGTCCGCCATTTACAAGATCAGGCCGCTAGGGGGGCCAAAAAAGTAAACAATTGCGGAGTTTCTTTAAAGTAATATTTTATTTATTTCACCATGCCGGCCTACGAATTGTCATTAATTCTTCGTACCATGAGCAAAGTAAGTCTAAATTATAGTAAATCCATGAATGGCTCTTATAAATTGGGAATTTTTTATTTCCCAGCCTGAAATGGTAGCGACATTGAAAAGAGCAGCTGAAGGCATCTTGGATCGTGGTGGAATTCTAAGAAAAATGGAAAGTCTGGGTACGAAGACGTTACCATACAGACTTAACGTTCACGGTCTAAGACACACGGAAGGAATGTAAGCGTTTCTTCTCGTATCTATCTCGAATTGTATCACAAACTAATGGGCGCTTAACGCAGGTACTTTTTAATGCGATTCGACGCCCCTCCTCCCGTGATTGAAGAACTAAAAGATGTTTGCGTACGAGATGTTGATATTATCCGACCAAGCGTGAGCAAAATTGAGAAGAAAGTAGGATTCCCGTGTACGCTAGAAGAAGAACTACAACCGCCAGCATATAGGTAATAAGTTGGTCTTACTTGATACCGCAAAAATCTAATCTTTTAATAATTTGGGTCAATTATATTTTTGTGCAGGAAAGATGTAGCCAAATTGATAGAAGAAGGCAGGAAAGAACGAAAGCCCATGTTTCAACGAAGAATTCCCAATATGGATTACTACCCGTTTCAAAAGTAGCTTGTCATCAGTCCTCATTATGTAGTAAAATTTCCGATATAAAACCTTTCGATCGTAAACGTTTTATTGTGATGTGATTGCAATCGTAAGTGAAAGATTGCGTTTTTTTATATTCTATCTTTAAAAATCCGCCGTCTGCTTAAAATCGATTATGGTAAATATCGAGCAAGCAATCACTAACACAGTGGTCAGGAATGCGTAATCGATGTCTTCTGCTGCAAAATGGCGTCTACTTCTCTTGGATTTTTGGTAACTGAACCTTTTTTCACTTTTAACTCTTCATTAACTTTATGTTTTTAATTATTTTCGATACAAAATGTTTGCCATAATAAGATGAACAAGAAAAAGTAGTTTTTAGACGAATACTAGATAGAAATGGAAGCGCTTGTTCTCGACTAGTTTTTCGTTATTTTCTTTTAAAGTAATGTACATTTATATGTATTTTAAGCTGTTGTTACTCCCATCTGAAGATGGCCATTATACAGAAGTATATTCCGGTTGCATAATATCGAACATTAAACAGGCCCGCCGTTTGAGCACTTCCGCCGGGTTGGCGCAACTGGTGAAGCCTCCCATTCAACTCTTTTCCATGGAGGGCCGATATGCCTCTGCCCTGTATTCTGCAGCCAGCAAGAACAAGAAGCTCGAAGTTGTCGAGAAGGAGTTGAATACCTTGAGTAACCTGCTTAAGACAGATCCCCGATTGAGCGAATTTTTGGCCAACCCTTCCATCAAACGCCAGCTCAAACGTGATGGATTAGCCAGTGTGGCCAAGAAGACGAACGCCTCCGACCTTACCGCCAATCTTTTGCGTAAGAATATTTTTTTTATTTCAAAGCCCCAAATCGTTTACTCTTTATTCTTTTGCAGAGCTTTTGGTTGAGAATAATCGTCTGAATCGCCTGCAAGTCGTCATCAATGCCTACAATACCATCATGGCTGCACATCGGGGAGAAGTTATTTGCGAAATCACCTCCGCCAAAGTAGATATAGCTAATCAGTTATTCGTTTATTCATTTAATCATTATTGTTATTTTCCCCTTAGGCTTTGGACAACTCAACCTTGAAAGAATTGGAAGCTGCATTAAAGGCATTTTTGGAACCCGGACAGACGATTCTGCTGACTACCAAAGTAGATCCCAGCATTGTTGGTGGTCTCGTCGTGAGCATTGGAGATCGCTTTGTAGACATGAGTTTGGCGACAAAGCTCAACCGTTATGAAAAGGCGTTGCAAACTGGTGTTTAAAAAAATCTTTGGGGTGTTTTTGTAACCCTTATAGTAATGTGTATAAGTCGCTAATACAGGTAATAACAAATACAGCCGTCAGAAATGAGACAGTCGAGTTGCACCTTTTAAAATTTCGATTTGTAGAGTAACTCTTTAGCAAAACATATAAATTGTTTATCTAGAACGAGCGTCATTGACACCTTCGGGGACTCTGACTACAATGCCTTTCATATCTTTGGTAATCTGCACTTGACAACCGAGTCTCGAAGTATCACACAGCCCATAAGCTAAATCAAGCATGTCTAACTCTTCGTCTGTGGGCTTCGAAGGCAATTTGTCGAAATCTTCTTGCGAGAACACAATATGGCATGTCGAGCAAGAAAGCGTTCCTTCACAAGCACCTGAAAAAGAAATGTCGTAAAAATTTAAGCATGCAACCGCAAAAGGATGACTAACCAAAACCTTCAAGATCCACGTCGTTATTCACAGCAGCATCCAGGAATGTATCACCTTCTTTTACTTGGCATGTCTGCTTTATGCCATCACGGCTTACAAATGTTACTGGTATCCTAACCACAAACGAATTTAATATAATATAAGAAAGTTTGGTGGTCTGACAACTTACATTTCTTTAGGTAACCTAGTGTTTAGAGTAAAATTACGAATTTGTGATAATCTATTGGTTTTACTGATTGAGAGTGGTGTTTTCAATATTCTCTGTATGCTTCTTGACCAAGCTAAAACAGTTAAACCTTTTAAAGGAAACATTTTTTGCTAGTTTTCAGACCGGGACGTTAGTTATTTACACAACACAAGATAAAATGAGGTCCAGAATTCGCAAGTCTGAATGCCGAACCGCAAAGTGTGATCATTTGTGGGATTTGAACAGAGCTGCAACTCGCTCTTTTTTTTGCGAGCGCGCTCGCACATTCGTTCACAGGCCTGATAAAGAGCTCGCTCTTTCGTTACTGCCATCTGTTGAGTGGAAGAATTTTTGTAAAAAAAAATATATAAAGAAATACAAAAAGACTAAAATAATTCATATAATATAAAATAATAAATATATTATAAACATATAAGTTAAAATTAAATATAATACAAATAATAGAATAATATTTAGCCAAAAATAAGTATGTAATCAATTGCTTTTTGTTACATGTTTCATGTTATGACTCATAGATGGCGCCACTGTACGAGCGCAGGCGCTCAGTGCTTGTTGAGCGCGCTCGCACAAAAACAAAGAAGAGCGCGCTCGCATATTCGCTCGTGTCAGCGCGAGCGCGCTCGTTGCAGGTTTGGTTTTGAACTGTAAATTTCGTTAGAAAATTGGATACGTAATAATATTCTACCTATTCAGACAACTAGATTAATTAATGTCGCATTATAAGTAATAAAACGCAGCAAAGAAAAGTTATCCAAAAAATTGAGAATGTAGTGGGTTCCGAGTAAAATGCGAAGTGCGAAATGGTAAAATGTGAATTTCGCACTTTACCGTTTCGCACCCGTTTCGTATTTGACCAGTATCATAGCTCGAATTATTCTGTCCTCAAAGTTTCATCTAAGTAAGCATAAGTAATCACATGAATTTAATTTTAACCTTAGTAACGTAATCAATTTTATTTAGAAAGGTAAAGCACTTTTAAATTCCAAGATATTTCACCTTACTATGTTTCTTACTATCGCACTTTGCATTTTTAGTTTTCGTGCATTATTTTCTCATATTTCTATTAAATTTATAGTTTTAACTATTTCCATTTTAATTTGTTTTCGCACTCCGTTTCACACTTTACCCTTTTCGCATTTTGTTTAGCATTCGCTCCCACCGTGCTGTCATTCGCAAATAAAATCTCAACAAAGTAAACTTCTACTAACCAAAACTTTAGAGCGTAAAATATTGCTAACATTACTCACGTAATTAGATTAGAATGTAATGTATGTAAAGATCTATCGCTTATTATTCATTCAGTGTAACCTCTTACATGTATTTGAAAATGTTTGTTCTCTTACTCGAGTAAGTATTGCTGTTTAGGCGCACCCTCTACTAATCGACTTGCGAACCTCCATCAGATGACATTCGAGAGGGTGATTAGTCCAACAAGAATGTGTGCTACTTCGTAATAAATACCCCAGTTATTTATTAATTTTTATTACATTACACGGAAGATGGAATCTCCTCCCTTATCTCTGGACACCCTAAAATTAGAAGTGGAACGGTTATCGCGGGAGCTTGACCAAACAAACAGTGAAAAAATCCAGTCAGCCCAGTATGGGATCGTCCTTTTGGAAGAGAAAGAGTCTTTGCAGCATAAGTGTGAAGAGTTGGAAGCCTTATATGACCACACTAGACACGAGTTAGCGTTAACTCAAGAGGTTAAATATGAAAAAACTTCACAAGTTTAGTCCATTTAATCTTGTTTTCTTGTTACAGGCCTTAGCCAGATTCCAAACCAGCCACAAAGTTACCACCAAAAGCGGTATTGAACAAGAAGAATCCTTATTATCCGAATCAGCTGCCAGGGAAACTTCTTTAAATTCCCAGATCTTAGACCTCGAAAATGAAGTTCGCCAGGTAAAATCCTTTAATTGAATTAAAAGAACGTTCTACTACAAAGCGTGTCCTTTCTGCGTGCACAGTTACGGACCGAAATCGAGCGTCATAAATCCGAGGAAGAGAAACTACTTCAAGAAAGTCACGATTTGTACAAAGAAAAGGAAGTCAATAACTTTGAAAGAAAAACTCTAAGGAGTGAGCTTAAGGAGCTAAAATTTCGCGAAACCCGACTTCTTACGGACTATTCCGAGTTGGAAGAAGAGAATATTGGACTTCAAAAGCAAGTCTCGGCCTTAAGGTCGTCACAGGTACTTTCTTAATTTTGAAAATAATCAGATCCGTATTTGTTATTTCTTCTGCTTTGTTTTGTTTTAGGTCGAGTTTGAAGGAGCGAAACATGAAATCCGTCGTCTTACTGAAGAAGTGGAGCTTTTGCACCAACAAGTCCAAGAATTATCAAGTTTACGTAGGATTGCTGAGAAACAGATGGAAGAAGCTTTAGATCAATTGCAGGTATAAATCCAATGTACTTAACTTTCACCCGAAAATTAAAAAGTTTTTCTGATTATTAGGCGGAGAGGGAAGCCAAATATGCCTTAAAGAAAGATCTGGAAGCTCGTATCAACAGCGAGTCATTGTACAACTTGTCTAGCTTGGCCTATTCCATTAAAGGTAATATATTTCCGCCCTTCTTTTTAACTTTTGTTCACATATTTGGTTCTTTGTAGGTTTGGGAGAAGACTGCTTGGGAAGCGAGGGAGAAGACGACACCCCAGTATTGAAACGTTTGGAAGCTGATTTGCTAAAATCATCCGGGAAATCGGCAGCTAAGGATTCCGATGACTCCAATGGTCCTGGCTCGGATTTATTTAGTGAAATCCATGGCCATGAACTGCGCAAATGGGAAAAACAAGTCGAACAAGTACGTCCTTCTTATTTTGTTCCAGAAATAAACTACAGCTGCTCTTATTCTGTGTTTTTAGTTGGAAACCGAAAAGATACAGCTAAGTTCCCGCCTCCGGGAAGCTCAAGACGCTATTGAACAATCAAGGACAGAGTTAACCGGCCGCCAAGCCCATTTAGCGCGTCTTGAATCCCATATTGGAGCTTTACTGCACCTCCAAGACACGCTTGATCAGACTCCGCCAACCGTAAATATTTTTCCATTTCGTTTTCTTCCCTTTCATGAAATAAAAAATAATTGGCGTTGGACTCATGTTTCATGCAGGAGGGCGGTGAACGTGCTTGGGAAAACAGCGCGCCCTATTTACAGGAAGCCGTGGAACGCTATAAACACCGTGCTGGTCTAGCTCTCAGGGAATTGCAAGCAGCTCAGCAAGAATTATGGGCTCTACGAGCCGCCACTGGCAGTGGAGAGAACGAAATAGCAGAGGATCTTATTAATCTTAGGAAAAAGGTACGTTTTGTTTCCCCCAGGATAGAGATTTCCAACTCGATGAACGATGCTTACATGTTTACTAATATTTTTTTATGTTTTTATTTCATTTAACATAGTTGGTCGATAACGAGCAGAAAGTGTCCGATCTGCATGGGGATCTGATTGCATTGGCTGATTTGGCTAGCGATAGTCGTTCAGCGCTGTCAGTCCTTCATGCGGAGTTGGGACCCTTGTTGGAAGAGCTGGCAGCTATGCATAACCATGTAGCTCAAGCTGCAGGATTGCCCACTATTTCTTTACCCAATCGTCCTTTGCCTGACAGCGAGCCGTCCAGTTTAATTGACGGGAGTGCAGGTCCAGCTTCTTTGAATACGTTGGAACTGGCCATAGAAACTGCCAATCAGTGTGGAGAGCCCTTAGTGCAGCTTGCCTTAACCCGAGGCGAGAAATTGCTTGGAAGAATGGGCCGAGCGGATGGAATGCCTGTTCTTGTGCCTGCCAAAGACTCTAGCAAGCTTATCGAGAACTTCCAAGAGCAAATGCGTCATCTAAGAAAGACTTTGGAAGCTGTATTGGTGTCTAGACAACCTCGACCCGCGACCGAAGGTAAATTGAGATGTTTTGGTGTTGGTTTTCTTTTTTGGTTTGGCAAGGCTGCGTAGCATCGTGCACAGTCATGTATAGGAAATGGGGTCGTTTCACCCGGTTTATTTTGTTTTTTTTTATCATCGCTTCTAATCCGAATTATCTTTTTTTTTATTTAAACAGGGTCTTCAGAGAGCAGTGAGCAGGAATCGGCTGAATTGCAGGAACAGGTGGTCAAACTCAAATCGTTACTGTCCACGAAACGCGAGCAGATTGCTACATTGCGAGCTGTTCTTAAGGCCAACAAACAAACTGCCGAAGTGGCACTAACAAACCTGAAATCCAAGTACGAAACGGAGAAAGCGATCGTTTCAGAGACGATGACGAAGCTCCGCCACGAACTTCGTATGTTGAAAGAGGACGCCGCTACATTCTCTTCCCAGCGAGCCATGTTTGCAGCTCGCTGTGAGGAATACGTTACCGAGGTGGATGAATTGCAGCGACAGTTGTCTGCAGCGGAAGATGAGAAGAAAACGCTCAATTCCTTGCTTCGGATGGCCATTCAGCAGAAATTGGCATTGACGGAGCGCTTGGAAGATCTGGAAATGGACCGGGAACGATCGAATCTACGCAGACATCCCCCTACCCAAGGGGGGAGTAGAGGGGGTGGCGGAAGAGGAGGATTTCCAGCTCAGAGTTCGGGGTATCGCTACGGACCCGAGCGACCTCGAATGCCTCATTTTCGAGATCGTGAATTCCAGTAAGACTATAAGTTCTCCTATTGCACTTGAAAAGGATCCGAGCCGAAGCACTGAAGGGCCTTTAAACTTGAGTTGGAACGATTTGAGTGTAGCTTGTGTTCTTATCGTAATCTTAGGAGCTCTTTTTATAGAAATTGTATTCAAAGTATTGGGTGTTTTGGCCAACATTGCTATCTGAAACCAGGTTAAAGGGTTGGGGGGTATTGTAACATTTTTATTTATTTGTGACAACTCTGAGAAAAAAACGAAGCAGCTGAGAAAGTTTTTAATCACCGAGGAAACTTGGCTTTTCAAGTTCTTTTTATTGACTTAAAGAAGTAGTGTTTTTCTTACTGACTGTTCTATTTGTAATGTATTAAGAGCATTTATTTACCGAGTAGGAATTTTATTTATTTGTGGTTCTGTTCTAGAAAGTGGAATTTTTATTTATGTGCATGTAGTCATTTACTGTGCAACATTCTTTTAAGTGATTATAAGCCCACGTTTCCAAGTTTTTCTTTTTTTGACAGTTTATTTAACCTTAATAGGGTAAAAAAATCCTATGTAGCCTCTGCCTTTAAAATAAACGAAAATTAAAAAGCATGTCTTGAGCAAAGCATGTCGTGAGCAAAAGCAAAGTCATGTACGTGCGCGCATCTCGAAAACGTTGCAATTCAACGCCACAAGGAAAGTACTGATAACAACCTACTATAGTGTTATTAAATCTAATATAAAACCACTAAACATGCACTGTAATAGTATCTTAAAAAAATATCTAACCGTTTTCTTAAAAGATAAATTATTTCCTAATTGGCAATGATAAACAACGTTTTGTTATAATGTTACGGGTTGCGGAAAAACGCATATAATAAACATGTCTAATGTGAAGCGCCAAACGGACCGCGAAACAGCTCTCTCGTTGGTTGACGTCGTTTGACGTTTTACTAATAGCAAAATAGGAGTATTTTAACTCAGTCTGAAGTTGCAAGGTCTCAAAGTAATGAATGTATTATGTTAAAGTGTTTAAAAACACTTCAAAGTAAGAAGCTATAAATTTAAAATTACATTTATTCTATATTTGATTAGGTTATGTTAGGTTAGGACAGGTCAGGTTAAGTTAGTTTTGGTTAAGAATAGACCTTTAGTTTTATTTCTAGTTTCTATTTTTAGTTTTATTTTGTGATTTTCAAGTATTTTTTAAAATTTAGCCTACCGTTTCGCATATGTTACCATGTTCTGCAGGATTTCCTCGCGCGGTTTCGCAGGATCATTCGCGTTTTACCATTTGCGTTTCGTACAACACAATCTATCCACGCCGAAAGTTTAGATCCACGTGGGTTTGGTAGTGTGAAGTTATTTCCGAGTTAACAATCATTACAAGGGCTTAAAAATGAAGAAACAACTCCGTAAGTTATCAGAGAATGTTTTATTTATTATCTTTCATTGTCTCGTGTTCTTATTCAGGCGTCAAGAGTAAGCGTATGCCGCTAAAACTCAAGTATACTATCCAGAAGAAAATGAAAGAGCATCGTCGAAAGCAAAAAAAGGAAGCTAAAAAGAACCCACAGAAAAGTAAAAGAATCTTCCGAAATACGTTAATAAATAACATGATTTAAAATAGACAACACCCCCAAGAAATCTTTACACGTTCCAAATATTGCCCCATTTAAAGAGCAAGTTTTGCTCGAAATGGAACAAGCTAAGATTCAAAAAGAAACCGAAAAGGCTGCAAGAAAGGAAGAAGTTAAAAATATAAGGAAGGCTGCTCGAGAAGGCAAAGTAGCTGACAAGCGTGGATTATCTGGTAATTGAACGCTTGTTAACTTAAATTCCCATCTATGGTTTTTCTCATCATGTTTTTTCTTTCCAGCTATTGCGGCGGACGCAAGACAAAGAGACGAAGAGTTTGAAACAAAGCAAGTACCCGTAAAGGAAGTCGAGATGCAAAGCACTGGCAAGGGCAAATTGTCAGATACCTCTGCCAAAGCTTTTTACAAGGAATTTCGCAAAGTTGTCGACGCTGCTGACGTTATTTTGGAAGTATTGGATGCTCGTGATCCCCTAGGAACACGATGCCATGCTGTTGAACAAGCAGTTGTCGAAAGTGGACCTTCAAAGCGCCTCGTCTTCATTCTCAACAAAGCAGGTTTGTAGTAATTTATTAACCCCCTAAAACATTCTTAAAGTTCACATTCTTTCACAGATTTGGTACCTAAGGAGAATCTGACCAACTGGCTTACTTACCTACGACAACAATTCCCCGCCATTGCCTTTAAAGCATCCACTCAAGTTCAGAGCGAACGATTGGGGCGAGGTAGGAAAAAACTATTGCTAGCGACTCCAGCTGAGATGCAAACATCCAAATGCTTGGGAGCTGATACCTTAATGAAGCTGCTAGGCAATTATAGTCGCAATAAAGGTCTGAAAACGGCCATCCGAGTTGGCGTAGTCGGTAAGCTTCAAGCAATTTAAAGAAAAAATATTTAAAACACGGCTTAATATTTAAAAAAAAAAAAAAAGGAATGCCTAATGTGGGCAAAAGCAGCATAATTAACAGCTTAAAGCGAAGCAAAGCGTGCAATGTGGGAGCAGTTGCTGGGGTGACCAAGTAATTAAACACAAAGAAATAAAATTTAATCAAATAAAATCATTTCTAAATTATAGGACTATGCAAGAAGTGGCATTGGACTCGAAAACACTGTTATTGGATAGTCCAGGTCTCATTTTAGCTTCTTCCAATGGTAAAGAAGATGATACTAGTGTTGCATTGCGGAATGCCATCAGCTTGGACAACTTGGAGGATCCTGTTGCTCCTGTGCAAGCTATTTTGAGCCGAACAGGAAAACAATACGTAATTTTCAATTCATTGCCTTTACGTTCAGATTAATTTAGCTTTTTATTGGGCATTTTTAGGCAATGCTCCACTATAACGTGCCCGATTTCCGTACTTGTAACGAATTTCTTGCCCTTTTGGCAAGACGATTGGGTCAGATGCGAAAAGGTGGTATACCGGATATGCGATCAGCAGCAAAACGCGTTTTGCAAGATTGGACTACGGGGAAAATAAAATATTATACCATGCCGCCAGAGACTAACGAATTGCCAGAACATTTGTCTTCGGCCATTGTCCAGGAATACGGAAAAGAATTCACCTTGGATGATAAAGACTTCCAAACGGTTGAAGAAGAAGAAATGGCAAATATTGATGACGTGAAGCCATCAGATGCTGTAATGATAGGAGCATTAAATATGGATGGAATGGATTTGGATGAAGCTGAAGAGTCTTCCGAAGAGGAAGATGAAGAGGTATTTTAAGCAAACATGTACAATTTTCTGTTATATTTCTTATTTTGCAGGTTAAACGAGTTAAAATAGCAAAGATTATGAAGAAGAACAAGGCAAAGAGTGTAACATTCTCTGAACAAGAGCAAAGCAATAAGCCTCAGTTGAAACAAAGGAAAAAGAAGCAAGATCCAGAAAGCTTATTGCAAGGAAACCAGAAAATGGCCAAAATTTCCAAGATGCGGGTGAAGAAAGAAAAGAAAGAACGCGCGAGAAGAGGTAACGTTAGTTAGTCTTTGAGCGACTGATATGTTTCTAATTCTATCTTCTTTTGTAACTAGATCGTGTTGGGCAACAACTGTCGGATGAGTTAGAATCCGCCTTCAGTGGTTTAACTGGCTAAAAGGAGACTTTTCAATGTTGGAATGTAACAGAAATGCGTGAAGATTAAAGACCTACAGACCTAATTCACTTTCGTTTTGCTTCTTTTTAATTTATGAGAACAAACTTCTGCGAAGTTTATTTTTATATTCGCTAGTAGGAATTCTCAAACATTTTTAGATCATCTTCCGATTTTTTTTTAATATGTATAGTTTTGTTTCGCTCTTTCGAAGAACTTCAAAGCTCCCATATACCTTAGCTTACCGGTGGGAAAAAGTGACAGATGGCACTGATGTTTGTTATTGTCAGAGCTGCTACGAGCGCGCTCGAAGATCCACGAGCGAAGAGCGCATTTGCTCTTTTTCTATTTCTCGCGAGCGTAAGCGCTCATCTACCTTAGCATCATCTACATGTTCATCGGCAAATTACATAATTGCATCTGAAAAGTACAATTTGTCACCACCGTTATTGCTGTAGCAGCACAATGTACCAAATCAACAAGATTTCTCGGAAACAGCGTGTCAGATTTGAAAGCAAACAAAAAAAAAAAGGTTTATTTTTTAGCAGCTATTGCACAACTAAAGATTTTCAGGTTACGTATTTTTCATAGTGGCAAATTTCATTTGTATATTTCTAATTTATTACTCATTGGAAAAACCAAATTTGCGTTAGTTGTACACGACCTGTTAGCAAGCTCAACTTTACTGTCAAAGAATTGTTTAATTAAATGTACTGGTTTTCTCAAAAAGTTATTCCGAAATTTCCCATGCTGACCGCTTATACCGAGCTAAGGTATACGGGTGATTCGCTGGGGAGATTCACTATTATTTATCATTGTTGCCGCTAGATGAGTATGTTGTCGTTTTCCTCGAACTCTTTCGACAAGTTTCAGAGTTGCCTAGCAAGTATCGTGTTGGTAGTGACCAAAAATTGTGTTGTTTGTTGTTTGCGGGAAGTTTTTGAGGTTTGGCTAATTTTTAAGCACTATAAGTTAAAGGAACCTTAGGACAATGGGTGTACCCAAGTTTTATAGGTGGATAAGTGAGCGTTATCCCTGTCTTAGCGAGGTTGTGAAGGAATACCAGGTACATATACTATTGTATTCAATATTCATTCTTGAAAAAAAAACACTTTTTAACTTGAACTCATCTAATCTTGCGGCTGTATTACGGAAAGAATTATATACTACATTCAATAAGTTTAAATCTCCGCATTATATCTTAGATTCCTGAATTTGATAACTTATATTTGGATATGAATGGCATCATCCACGTCTGCTCTCATCCTAACGATGAAGACGTCGTCAGCCGCATACCAGAAGAGAAGATTTTTGCCGACATTTTTCATTATCTAGAGGTAATTTCTGATTCTTATCTAAAAACCTCCAAGTCAGTAAATGTATGAGTTTAATTCCTAGGTTTTGTTTCGCATGATTCGACCTCGTAAGTTGTTTTTCATGGCTGTGGATGGAGTGGCCCCAAGAGCCAAGATGAATCAGCAAAGAGGAAGACGTTTTAAATCAGCCCGTGAAGCGGAAAATCGCGAAAAGGAAGCACGTGCTAAAGGCGTAGAAATACCAACTGAAGAACGTTTTGATTCTAACTGTATTACACCTGGAACACCGTTCATGGCTCGTTTGCAAGAGCAATTGAATTGTTTCGTTGTCAACAAAATATCCACAGATCCGTTATGGCAAGGCGTGAAAGTTATTCTCTCTGGACATCAAGTAAGGTTAACCTGTAACTGAATTCCTCTAGTTACCGTTTCCAATTTACCACTTAATAATGTGGAAGTTGTCATTTCCGTCTGTTAGGTCCAGTTTATCAGTTTCGTTTTGTTTATTTAGACGCCTGGAGAAGGAGAGCACAAAATTATGGAATATATTCGCTGGTCACGTTCGTTACCTGATCACGATCCTCACACACGCCACTGTTTATATGGCTTGGATGCGGATTTAATCATGTTGGGATTGTGCACCCACGAGCCGCATTTCGCTTTGTTACGCGAAGAAGTCAAATTTGGAGGCAATCGCAAGAAAAACGCCGTAGCTTCCAGACCTTCGGCTCCGGAACACACAACATTCCATTTGTTGCATTTATCACTGATGAGAGAATACTTGGAGTACGAGTTTTCGTCCGTCAAAGACAAAATAAGTTTTCCTTATGATCTGGAAAGTATTATTGACGATTGGGTATGCATTAGAACAGCTTTTAAGGCTTTTTGAAGAATTCAAGTTTTGATTTTTGTTCACATCGTTTGACAGGTATTGATGGGATTTTTGGTTGGAAACGACTTTATTCCCCATTTACCTAATTTACATATCCACCAAGGAGCTTTACCTTTGCTTTATGAAGCGTATAAGGCAGTGTTGCCTAAACTGGATGGTAAAAACGCATAATTTCTTTAAAGTATCGTTTAAAAGAGCGGTTTTGTAGGATACATCAATGAAGGAGGGAAGTTAAACTTGCCTCGCTTTCAAATCTTCTTGGAACAACTGTCTAGTATGGATCTAGAGAACTTTAGTGACAGTCAAGCTGACTTGAAGTGGTTGGAAGGAAGAAAAGGTGGCAATGGATACAAACCAGCCCAAGTAAAGACAACTGCATGTCTTTTAATTTCACTAAATATTGATTTGTATCCTTTCTAGGCGAGAGCTAGGGATGTTCGATTGGAGGCTTCTGAAAAGGCGAAAAATAAAGAACTAGCAGCTTATTTGGACACCAAGAATGCTGAGATTGAAGAACTTCTACGTGGAGCGGCCTCAGAAGATGACGGCGATGATAGTGACAGCTATGAAACCGTGGATGAAGAGGATTCAAGCGATGATGAAAAGGAAGAGGAAAGCGAGGAGGATTTGCTCGTCCAAGAGTTTAGGGCTCACAAAGTCAACTATTATAAGGAGAAATTGGAATATGCTGAAGTTACAGAGTAAAGTTTTCTCTTCGAAACTTGGGAACAAACTTATTTTTTCTTTTCGTTTTTTAGAGAAGTGCTACGCTCACAAGCAGAAGGTTATGTCCGAGCCATCCAATGGAATTTGTATTATTACTACGAGGGCGTAGCATCCTGGTCGTGGTATTATCCCCATCATTACGCTCCATTTATCTCGGATATTCAGAATTTCAAAAATCTCAAGTTGGAATTTGAGCTAGGTCGGCCGTTTTTGCCGTTTCAGCAGCTATTAGGAGTACTTCCCCCCGCTAGGTAATTAATTTTTGCAATATTTTCTGTTATTTTTCATTTTGTTCTTGCAATTTTTTTGTTTGTATATTTCCTGCCTCTTAAAAAATGGGTACTTTTGTTTGTCGTATAATTTTATTTTAATTTTTTTGTCTTGATGTATTTTTTAGTAAAAAACTTCTACCGTCCGCCTACGCAGAACTGATGACTAGTTCACTTAGTCCTATTTTTGACTATTACCCTGTGAATTTCCTTACGGATTTGAATGGAAAGCAGCAAGATTGGGAAGCACTTGTTCTTATTCCTTTTATTGACGAAGTAAGTGGTGGAAAATATTTTTTAAATCTTATTCACTACCTGATTTCTTTAAGGTGCGATTGTTAGAGGCCATGCAATCTTGCGACGAACAATTACCAGAAGAAGATAGACGACGCAATAAGCATGGGCCCATGCAGATTTACATGTATACACCTGAAGATCTGGGCGCATATAAAGGCAGAGGCGTTTTTGGATCTATTGTGCATAACCACGCCCAACTAACCGAGCTGCCTCGAGAAACCTTCTTGCTTTCCTCGCCGTCACAATTAGTCAAAGGTCTGCACCCCAAAATGGATTTGAACTTGTTCGTACCGGGCTTTCCTACACTGCGACACATCCCCCATAAGCATTTCTTGACTGAGGCTCGAGTCGTAGTCTTCCAAATGCCCGCCAGAGGTGCGTCTATGATCCTGGAGATCCTGCCCAAGACTCAAGAAGAGATTCGCGAGATAGCAAAGCAGCTACTAGGCAAAGTAGTCCATGTGGATTGGCCCCACCTAGTTGAAGGGCGCGTAGTAGGCGTGGCTTCGCCTCAGATGCGCTTTGACCTTGACAAAAATACAGGGTCCATAGTGGAATCCGAAGAAGACCAACGAAAATGGGGCATGCTGGAGGACGGATTCCGTGACCGATACGCCACTCGTTGGGGCATTCAAATTGGCCATACCCCCATGCTCGTATACGTCACGCCCCTTCAAGGCAGACAATATGTCGTCACGCAGGTATGTTAATTTACTTACTTGTAATTTATCCTGTTCTTTTAATTAGTTATTATATTATTGTGGATTTACTACTACCTTGCATTTTTAGTGCGTTGATTAGTCATAATGAATTTACTATTTTTTATTTTACGGCAGTAAGTTCGCGCCTATTATCGAAAAATCTTCATTTTATCGGTTTCGAATTAACTAATTAGTTATTGACTGATTTACTTATTCATTACCCGATATGCAGTAGATGCTGCCTATTGTGAACACTTGTTATTAGAATCAGCCGCTTTATGGAATCAAATTTTGAAAGACCGATTCAAAATGATAAAATTAATAGCATTTTAATCCGTTATTAAAATCACACTTCCGAATATTACAATAAATTTCAAAATAATCTTCGCATATACAGTTGCGAAACTACAGTAGTGATTGAACGTTACGAAACTAGTTACTAAACTGCAGTAGTGACTTCACATATACAGGAAACGTGTTAGAAAGTATCAAAAAGTAGACGGTGCTTTGATTCTTTGGTTTAAACAAGCCAGTTCGTTACACGCGTCGATTAATCGTCGCATTTTAGTGCGTATTTCCGATTTTCGGTTATTAGAATCTCCGCTTAATAGAATCAATATTCGTTTGACAAACATGATCACAATAAGCGGCATCTTCTATATTTATTAACGTAACTTTTTCGTTATAATTTTTTTTTTTGCTATTTTGTTAGTACAATATTTGAACACTCAAGTTAAAGTTAGGAAGATTCGTGATCAGGATTCTGTACTTCTTGTAGGCTGGGCGAGTGACACTGGACAAGCAATGGAGCCCTGTGATTGCTCCCTATCCTTTACAGGCTACAGTACAGGACATCAAAGTTTTAGAGCCTTTGAGTTCCATCTGCCAATATGAGAGTCTGGAAGACTTGTTTCCGCCCAATTCTGTGTGCTTTATGTTGGGCCATCCACATTACGGCTCTATGGCTCGCGTCGTCAAGGCCAGTTCCCATCAAAAGACTCAAATCAAGATTCTATGTCATGTACGATCGGAGCCAGACCTGCGAGCAATCTATCGAGCCCATAAGGGCAGCTCGTACATGCCAGGGTACATGGCTGCTACCCGCGTAGGTATCAGTTCGCATCTCTTGTCGAGAATCACAGGAAATGTGTTTATCATTTCCTCGAGTGGGAAGAAGGTGGGCGTGGGCTTGAACCTCAAGCTCAACAAGAAGAATCAAGAAGTACCTGGCTATTCGAAGCGCATTGAAGGGCAATGGCAGTACTCTAAGAAATGCATTGAGATCTTGAATAATTACTGTGCCAAATTCCCTGAACTTTTCGATTTCCTGTCGGGAAATGCCAGCAATGACATTTACAACGCTAAAGAGATCTTTGGAGATAAGGAGGAAGAGGTGTTACCCGCTTTGGATGCTTACGTAAGTCAACTTGAGTGTCAACATGCCGACAGAGCCACTTGTGGGGGCGTGGGCTTGGAAACCGACGTTATTAAACTTATGGAAGAGGAAGTCGATCGCCAGAAGGAAAATCTGAAAGAAAAAGTGGCCAATATGGGAGTCAAACCACACTTGCTCTATAAAGTAAACAATATTTTCATAAGTTTCGACTTTTAGTTATTTGTTTATTCGTTAGCCTCATTTGCACAGCGGAAGCGCAATTCCGGACCCCAGTACTACTTACCTTATCATGGACCGCGTTATTTACGTAAAAGAGGGGTCTTCAGTTCCTGTCGGGCTAAAGGGAACCATCATAGGTATAGCTCTTTCATGTTGAAGTTAATTGTTTAGCATTTTTTTTAATCACCGTTTTTTTTTTGTAGGAATCGTAGAAGCAGCAAAGCCGATGGATTCGGTTTACGAAGTTTTGTTTGACGAAGAGTTTCCTGCCGCGATTAGCATCAAAGGATCTGGTTTAAGGGCGTTTCGGTTATCGTCAGCCACACTAATAAACATCAGCCATGGCTACAGAAACGTCAATACCTTCCCGCCCATTGCTTTCGCCAAACCTCCGCCGATGCAGACAGCTTCTTATTCTGCCAAAACCAAAGAGCAGCCCCAAGCTCCAGTTCCCTCCAAACCTCCTACAAGAGCGCCTGCTTCGAGTGCAGGGACTAGGAAATCTGCATCGTTACTTATGGCTGAAAGGGCTCGAAGCAGTACTACTAGTATTCAACAGTCAGTCGAAACTGTTGCTACGCCTCCTTCGGCTGAAGGTCTGAAAAGTTTGTTGAATATTGGACAAGAAAGTCAGAATCAGAAAAAAACGCTCAATCAGGTGAGTGAATTTGAGGCGATCTGGCTCAATTTGAAAAAGCAGAAAGCTCAAGCGCCCACTTTACAAGAAGCGGCACGGAGTTTACCCAGCGCTGTACCTGCACCTGCTCCTAAAGCTATTGCCGCGCCCCCCGCTTTGGTCGACGATTGCAGTAGGGAATTGGGAAAATTGCTGAATATTATCGGAAATGGTTCGGCCAGGATCGAATCACCGGATAAACCAACAACACCAGTAGCCAGTGTTACTGGTCGACCCTTGAGCTTGCAGGAATTGTTCCAAGTACGTCTGATTTTAAGATAAGGAATTAGGTTAATTTTAAGATTTGGTAGAAATTTAAGGAACATTGTTTAGTGAAGGGATTTCCAGAAATTTAAGAACTCGTGATAAGCTGAGGGAATTTCTATTATTCAAGAAATCTTAAGAGAAAAAAGTGATTAGTTAAGTTTATTAGAATGATTAAAAAGAGAAGTGAGTGCATTTGATAATTTAGTTAAGGTTCCCGTACACAGATGGCACTGATGACAACTTAACTCGGTATGGGCAGTTTGCATGGGGAATTTCGAAGCAACTTTTTGAGAAAACCAGTACCTTTGATGAAAAAAAAATTCTTTGACAGTAGTCTTGAGCTTGCTAACAGGTAGTGTACAATCAAAGACAAATTTTGTTCCAATGAGATATAAATTAGCAATATGCAAATGAAGTTTGCAACTATGAGAAATACGTAAAAATGTGTCCTTTGGTTATGCACTAGCTGATAACAAAAGAAAATTCTTTGTGTTAGATTGCTTTCAAATCTGGCGAAGCCTTTTTCGATAAGTCTTATTCCGAGTGTTCGAAGACTTGATTTGAGACTTTGTGCTACTACAGCATACTGTGTGGCTCAGAATCAAAACAAGCGTAGAAATTTTGCCGGTAATTAGCTATCGATTTCTGTTTTTACTTTCTTACGCAAGTCTTCGGCAAAACAATAACAAACATCAGTACCATCTGTGAATGTTTCGTATCAATAATGTGAACCTTAATAAGAGCAATTTCGGTACATGAAGAGATTTTATTAATGAAAAAAAATCATTTAAGGAATTTAATTACCTAAGTACTGATATTAAATCCACTTAATTAACAATATGCTTAATGCACCTTGTTGGACTATCTTAGAGCGCCAGTCTTCAGCCACAGGGTGCACTAGGGCCGCCACTAATGGTCCCGCCCCCTCCTAATCCCACCCGAGAACTCATGATGAAATGCCAGGAAAGAAGTAAAAAATCCAATCTAGTTGTATATAATCTAACATGAATTAACGAGAATATTCCAATTGGTTAGGTTGGGGCGTGCCCATGTATACTTATCTTGAGACTTTGAATGGCGTTGTAGCCAAGATTGATCTACCGATTGGGGGAAGCATAACTGGTCCCCCAGCTCTTGACAGGAATGTGGTAAATCTTGAAAGACCCTTTTTGAATATATAGAAAAAAGGTAGCTAAATATTTATGTTTTCCGTAACTGTGTAGGCGGCAGAAGCTGCTGCCAGTCAAGCATTGACTCATTTTGGATTAAGAGGAAACCCGTTAACTATCCCGTTACCTATGCCTATTCCGCACCAGTTCAACCACAGATTTCCCATGCCTCCGTTTCCTCTAACGAGACCTGCTACAAGTTTTGTGCCATTACAAGTACAAGCAGGTAGACAGTCCGGTTCTGCAAAACATAACGCAGCGCCTGCGCAGAACGTTTTTGCAACTCCACCGCCAGTACCAGCCCCTGCGTCAGCGCCTGCTGCGCTGTCGCAGCCAAGTCGCCACCAACAAAATGGTAATACGAATCACAAGAACGGTCAAGCAAATGAAAAAAATACGCGTCCACAAGTGGGACAAAACCAAGGTCGGCCTCCTGGTAAACCCCGTCTAGCGGCGAGATTCGATATGGCAAAATTCTGAAAAATTTTGACGAGTTTAACTATAGTTATACAGAGACAACAAACAGGTTTTTAACACGAAATTTGGAGTGTGTGTGCATGGTTAGCCACTAGGAAAACGAAATTGACAAGGTTTGCCTAGCATGGGAAAGATATACTTTATTTTTCGTGTTTTTTGTGTTTTTTTTGGTCTTTGTATACTTAAGTTACTACAAGTTCTGGTGTTCTCCCGCCCGAAGCTTGGGCACGGGACACCTCTTCACGGAATTTGACAATTGTTTCTTTTGCTAACGTCAGTCGTTCTTTCAGATCGTTGATTTCATTCCGGACTTTTCCTTTCGCTTCTTCAATGGCCTCTAAAGTCTTTCGTTTTTTGTCTTCATCTAGAAAGAAACGAGAATAAATGAATTAGATATGAGATTATTTTCCCCCACATAAGACTGTTTTGATAGATGGGAGTATAATTACAGTCGGTTTCGTGCTTGTAAGGTCCAGGAGTTAGTGGTCGTAGGGTTTCCAGCAATTGCTGCATCATAGCGGTAGGTTCTTGGAAGATGATCTCTTCGTAAAACTCCGAAACCAGAGGTTTTTTGTCCACTATATTCGCAGTAGAACCAGGAGCGTTTTGGAATAGTTTAAGGATATGGTAGAGCGTTACAGGACGCTCGTTTGGGTCTTGGAAGTAGATTTTGATAATGATTTCGAACTCTCCCCAGCCAGTTTCGGTGACTTCGTAAGGCGGTTTGCTCAAAACGCGGTTTTGGTTGACGTAACTTTCATGGAGCTTAAAGTGTACTTTCTTCACGTACACAGACATGTCTTCATTATCGTAAGGTTTTAAATAAACCGTCCATTGATGCGTATGACCATCTTCTCGTTTGAGACCAAAATACTTCGCAACATTTCCATAGACCATCGGTTTAACGATAACAAGCCCCTAGAGAAAAATATTAATATTAAGCCATACTACTCAGTTTACTGTTGTCTTACCTTTACTCTGCCGCCAGAATCAGGTCCATACTCAACAACTGACATTCTAAACAAAATCTCTTCAAATTTGGCGTCCTCTTCGTGTTTGTTTATGTTTAACAAAATCGAAATTTCTTTACTTAAGGAAAGGAATCGGTATTGTTCTTTCCAGGCGATAGAATGATAACAGCGATACAATAGTTGCACATATAGAAGCTGAAGCTGTGGCTCTGATAACTTGAAATGTACGCTCGCGGGTAAATGCAGCCAATAAGCACATTTGTTTCTGAAACTAAGGCTAAAAAGCGACCAATCGAAGTACGTCTGAAGACCCTTGAAGAGCTTGAAAGGGGGGGTGTCAGTTTGTGTCGTGTCTCGATGGAGTGTTGTTGTGGTAGGCGTATTTACATGAGATACCCTATAAAACCTCTTAATTAATAACGGGTCCTTTCAGAAGTGCACATGACAGTGTAATGGGAACCAAGTATTTCGAGTGATCTCTAGAAAAGTATTGCTTTTTTGCTAGTTCGTTTAGCAAATTCGTCACAAATAGATATACCTTATCGGCATGACTATAATACCATGAACATTAAGCCACAGTATTAAACTGGATTTTTGAACTAAAGTAAAACATGGAAGTCGAAAACGCGTTTTCTATCAATACCCACAGCACGGGTGATGCTACTCCCCTTTTACAGAGACGCTTATTTAGAAGCCTAAGTGGCTCGGCCCCTGTAACTTCCGAAATCTCCATTAATTTGAACAATCCTGAATGTGATACAACCAAACCGGCCGAAAGTCATCGTACATTAGGGACGGTGGCCGGGGTCTTTAGCCCAGTTGCACTATCCATGTTCAGTGCCCTTCTTTTCCTTCGCGTTGGTAAGAAAACAAGGAAGAAACGTCAAGAAAATGGCAATTAATAACTTCAATATTTATCTAATTAATAGGTTTTCTGATTGGAAATGCTGGTTTACTCGAGACGTTATTGCAGTTTGCTATTGCCTACGCCATTCTGTTCTTTACAGTTAGTTCTGTTTGCGCTATTTCTACAAACGGAGCTATAGAGGGGGGAGGTTGCTATTGTAAGCTACCTTTTTATCCCCTAAAACCCTAAATAACCTTGTCAGATGTTGACCTTTCCTTGTTTGTTTTTATTAGTTATGATAAGTAGAACCTTGGGTCCAGAGTTCGGCGGCAGTATTGGAACGCTTTTCTGCTTTGCAAATATCGTCAGTAGCTCCTTGTACTTGACTGGATGCGCCGAAGGCTTGATTGAAAACTTCGGCCCGTCAGGTCTAACCACTGGATTACTTTTACTTCAATTATTTAAAACGTCTATTTTTATCCTTATATAGGATTCTTGATTTCCCAAGGACTTCCTGATGGGCGTTGGTGGCGCTTTTTGTACGCTTCCGTTATGAATTTAGTCAACGTGGGTGTCTGCTTAACAGGAGCTGCGTTTTTCGCCCGGACGTCATTTGTAATCCTGTCAATAGTTGCGACCTGTCTGGGGGCAGTTTTGGTGTCATTTTTAGCCCAAGGGCCATTACAAATCCCCATTCCAGCAGCGAACCAAATTGTACAAAATGACACGTATCGAGTCAATGGCTCCTACACTGGCTTCCAAACCTCAACTCTAGAGAGCAATTTATACCCACATTATGGTCAAGATTACTCGTCGGCAGGCACCGAAGTCAATTTTGCAATGGTCTTTGGTGTCCTTTTCAGTGGTGTAACGGGCATCATGGCTGGAGCTAACATGTCAGGTAAAGAAAAGACATCCCACTGATATCCCACTGTAAATATCAAATTATTTACCAATATTTATCAGTTTCTATTTTTTTTATTATTTCAATAGGAGAGCTGAAAGATCCTGGTCGCTCCATACCTGTTGGTACCTTGTCAGCAGTTTGCTTCTCGTTTTGCGTCTACGTCATCCTTTCGCTCTTCACTGCCGGCACGTGTTCACCATTTCTCTTGCAAAACCATTTTTTGTATTTGCAAGGCTTGTGTCTTTGGCCTCCTTTTGTGACGGTGGGTATTGTGGCGGCCACGTGGTCGTCAGCTATTTCAAACCTCATTGGATCTTCGAGAGTATTAGCGGCGTTAGCCCGCGATAACATTTTCGGACCTATTTTAACATGGGTTAATTGGGGCACGAGGAAAGGCAATCCATGGGCGGCGGTACTGGGAGTTGGGATTGGCGTTGAACTGTGCCTTTTGATTGGATCCTTGAATCAAATCGCCCAACTCAACTCTGTCCTGTTTCTACTGTCCTATGCAGCCACCAATGTGGCTTGCTTGATGCCAGAATTGTCTTCAGCTCCAAATTTCCGGTAATTTTCAGGTTCTCATTTTTCTTAGTTCTTAAATAATTGGTTTTATTTTCTTTATTTGCTTCGTAAGATTTAAAAGCCATGTTAATTTTCTTTCGTAATTATTTAATTTATTCTTTATTATTAATTTTTTGTATTTGTATTTGTATAGACCCAGTTTTCCACTGTTTTCCTGGCATACTGCCTTAATGGGTCTATTGGGGACACTTGTTATGATGTTTGTCATCAATGCGATTTACGCCTCAGTAGCCGTTATCCTGTGCCTTGTGCTGGTCATATCTTTGCATTTGTTTTCGCCAGGAAGAACAGCCAATTGGGGCTCCATCAGCCAAGCTATCATTTTCCATCAAGTAAGACAGTTTTGCAATTTTAATAAATTTTATTTAACCCATTTCTAAGCTTTTCTCTTCGTTCTGTTCCAGGTTCGAAAGTATTTGCTGTTACTGGACGCGAGGAAAGACCATGTCAAGTTTTGGCGCCCTCAAGTTTTGTTACTCGTTTCCAATCCTCGCTCTGCAGCTCCTTTGATCACGTTCGTCAACGCCTTAAAGAAAAGTGGCCTTTACGTCTTGGGTCACGTCAAGATTGCGGACAATCCTAATGCCTTATATGACGAAGATAACAGTCAAGAAGGATCTATTGGAGAGCCTACTGCCGATGAACAAAACGCTTGGCTGGCAATCATAGAAAAACTCAGGGTTAAAGCCTTCTTGGAAGTCACTATAGCGTCATCTCTACGGGAAGGATTGCGTCACCTTGTTCGATTGTCAGGCCTGGGAGCCATGAAACCCAATACTGTCACATTAGGTTTCTATGACCAAACTCGACCCCAAGATTTCCTCCAAGATCTCAGTCCCAGGTTTGGATCTTTTTGTTTTTTTATATTTGAAGTTTTCTTGTAAGAGTGTCGAAGCTTTTCGCTTTCTTGCACTTTTGTGGGGGGAAAAAATAATTTTTGTCAAATTTAAGAAAAAAATTGAAGTTTTGTTGAAATTTTTTAACGTTTGTATTTGGTTTAGTGATCGAGACGGTACGGTCGGGGCATCAGCATCGGCGCTATCCATCTCGTCCTTGTCGGATGCCGTATTCCCGCTGCGTTCCTCCCAGCTTCAGACACGCCCATCTGTGCAGGAGTACGTGGCCATGGTTTCGGACGTACTGAAAATGCAGAAGAATGTGTGTCTCTGCCGTCACTTCCATAACTTGGATGTTACCAAGATCAATAGGTTTACATTAGAATTTAGCCGAGCCTCTTTACTCTTTTTTCTAATTGTAATTTATTTTTTATTTTTAGAGGGAATGAGTTGTCATATTTGGATGTTTGGCCCATGGATTTTCTATCCAATCGGATTTCACCTGTCAGCCCTGATTGGTCCTTGGATACCACCGGTCTTTTCTTGTTACAGCTCGCGTGCATTGTGAATATGGTAATGAGTCTTCTTTATTATCAAATATCTCATTTATTTATTTCCATCCTATACAAAAATATTCTTCTTATTTTATTTTTAATGATTAGAGACAAAATAAGTAAACTATAACTAAATTAAATAGATATCAATAAATAATAACTAAAATGCAAATATATTTCTAGGGATAATAAAATAGAAAATTAGTATTTATGGTGGTATTTTATTTTTTTAAAAATTGGTACTCACCTGTAATATTACGTAAATATTTTGAAGGTTCCGCAATGGAAACAATTCAAAGTGAGAGTCTTTCTATGCGTCCAGTCAGAGGAAGTAGTTGGATCAGAGCGTGAATTCCGTCTAAAAGCAGTGCTTCAACAATTGCGAATCAATGGAAAAATCAAAATAGTTACATTCCCTGTTGAATCGGCCCCTGTTTGGACGGATTATAGAGATACGACTCTCCCAGCTTACGTGCAGCAGTAAGATCGTCTATTTAAGGAAGACTCCCTTTACTTAAACCAAATTAGAACTAAACTGATTTCTATATTTTTGTTTTGTAGGTTAAACACTATGATATTGACTGAAAGTGAGCGCACAGCCGTGAGTTTCTTGTATTTACCGTCGCCACCAGTGTGGGCTCATAAAACAGACAATTTGGCTGAAGCTTATTTAACATTATTGACGTTATTAAGCCAAGGGTTGCCTCCAACGTTGTTTGTACGAGGCGTAAGCCCCGTCACTTCCACCCATTTATAAAGTAAAAAAGGAATAAAGTGTAATTATGCTTTATTAATTGCTATTTTCCTTTAAATTAATTTTGACGTTATTTTCCTCATTCGCAGGTGTTTCTTGTCTGCTTGTGTGAAATTATGCTACGGAAAAAGACCAAAAAAAAGCCCTGGCTTGCTTTGTTTAGGAAATGTTGACATTCTACTTAATTCGAAAGATGTTATAGGGAAAGGATAAGGAAACAAAAGGAGGGCCAAGTTATTCAGCATTGCCAAGGAAATTAAAATAAAGAAATAAAAGAAAATTGAGAGGTTAGGCGCGATAACTAATGTAATACAAATTATGCTTTTATTCAGTAGTTAACCTTAATCATGGACTCTTTTTCCTTTTATCAATTAAGAGAAGTCAGAGTCTTATTGTAATAAGTAGTGTTGAAGGATCATTGCGAGCTGTAAAAGACGCTAATTACTTATTACAATTCCCTTTAGGTTCACATAGGGCGTCATCCACCTTCCAGACAGTTTATTACGCACTGTGGTCTCTCTCCGACAAGAACACGTTTGAGTGCTGCTACTAACGCCAATTATTGCAGGAGCAAGGGATAGACGGGAAAGAGGAAAGCTCGAAGAATCCGATTTTAAGGTAAGATAGATGATGTTTTCCTTCCATTTGGTTCAAGGCAACACCCAACACGGGGACTGAATTATTGCCAAACTGATTTTCGCAGTTCAAGTACCTTAGAAGGTACACTTTTGGCTGGAATGTGACCAAAGAAACCAACGCAAAAAAAATTGCCCCTTTGCTTTTCTGTTTACTTATTTGGCAGGTCTCCGAACTCGGCCAACGTTTTGTTGCCAGAAAACTTATTTTCTATATGACTAAATTTATACAAAACGATAAGTCTAGTTTCTATAGTTTCGTTTTTGTTGTGCGAGTTGGCGAGTTGTTGCGAGTTGCGAGTTGGCGAGTTGTTGCAGCAACAAGACGACAATATAAGTAAGACTAAGTTTGTTCCGGCGCTGCAGCATTCCGCTTCATATAGTAGGTTAGAATGTCCAACAAAACTTGCCAAAACAACTGCTAAACTATCAGACGTTTGGGGAACAAAAGAGACCCGTTCAACGCACGCAAGTCTTTTTTTGCTGTATTATGTCGTACTTTAGGGTTCCGCCAGTGCATACAAAGCTTAGACGGGATTCTCATTGCATTTTAAACTCCGTTAAACTATTATTTGTACCACAACGATTTTCTGGCAAATTAAGTAAGGTGTAATTAAGTGACACTGAAGATCGTGAAATTGTAATCTAACAACGCTGTTTATAGAGCTAGTTTGCCATTACAATGTACAATGATGTCCAGAAAAACGACCCTAGAGCAAATACTCTCGAGATCTGCGCTTACCCAAATATTTT
Source organism: Lepidurus arcticus (assembly GCA_003724045.1). Taxonomy (NCBI): domain Eukaryota; kingdom Metazoa; phylum Arthropoda; class Branchiopoda; order Notostraca; family Triopsidae; genus Lepidurus; species Lepidurus arcticus. The sequence continues at coordinate 70,901 of RJJA01000097.1, forward strand.
TTCTTGGCTTTTACTGGCCATCAGCAGGTTTAATTCTTTTTCGTTTCCTTCTTTCGAGTCCAAGCCAAACTGAACTCCTAAATCGTGTTCAGATTAAACCATACTTTTCTCATGTTCGTTACTACGCATTTCCCTGTTCAGTGCGAAGAACCATTTTGACTTAATCTGAACGTGCACTAGGATTTCGGTTTGGTTTGGACATGGAAGAAGGGAATGAAAGGGAAGTTTAAACCCGCTGGACAATAAAGGCCAAGAAAAAAATTGGATTTTTGACATTATTGTACAAAACTACAGCTAAGTATTGTATATGTAGTGGATACTTTACATTGAGTTTTTAGAAAGTTGTAGGACATATGCCCAAGAAATGCTAGTGTATTTTCAGGAAATATTAGGAAGTTCCCAGGAAACGTTTGGGAGTGATTTTTAAATTTCAGGCTTAATATAGGAAAGTCAAATAATATGATCACTGCCTCGCCACACTAAACCTTTACATGAATGACGATGTGTACACAAATAACATGTATACATGAATAACAACCCGACAACGGGTTGTTGGTCTACACGCGCCGTTAAAATTATAAATAAACAAAATCCCATTAATTTAACTTATTCAATGTTGCTGAGATACTTTACAGCGTAAGTTCTTTTTTCTCGCTTTTTATTGTGACTCACGTTTCTGCTTCACCGTTCGATTCATTTGAATATCCTTGAAAAAGTGTCAAGTTTTCGTCCTAGTCATTCTCCGTTGGCCTGTAAGTTGCTGACCTTTCAACCTCTCAGTGTCCTGAACCCAGAATTGCACAAATCTGATGGAGAAATCGCACAATAGGAGGTTATTAAATAGCTTTCACGTGTTGTATCAAGGGATTTTTAGGGATTAGAATTTTGCATAGCAAAGTTTCCAGTAACCCCGCATGGCCTACTTTTTTCCGTTATTTGGATTGTAGCATAATATCTTTTGCTCTTTGCAGTGTTGAAGTCTTGAATTCTTACAAGGATCTGCCACCCGCACGCTCGGTTTTCATATTCAAATCCTTTTTACTTTCTTTTCTTTTGGCGTTGTTGGTTTTTCGGAACTGAGTGTTAAGTTTTTATATCTTTTTTTTGTCTTCCTCTTTTTATAAAAAAGATTCTTGGGAGGCTTTGGCTTTTACATAACGCAAACGCAGACATCACAACGATCAGATACGTTCGAGAAAGATGAACCTGTAGCTTTTGGTATAATCCCCTAAGAACAAGAGGAAAGCTTAATAATAAAAAAATAAAGTCCCAAGTGGCATCATTGCTGCATGATTTTCCAAAAAAGGGGCCAAGCCAAACCTCTGAAAGTCAAAAAGGGTTGAGGAATGTGGCAAGTATTCGTTTCATGACATGTTCCGTTAAGAACCGAGTCAAAATAAAACGCTGCCGACTCAAATCCTCTTTTTCTTCTTATTTGATGTTTTTTCTTTTTCTGGGGATTGTTGGTATTTTAGTTTCGCTTGCAATATGAACAAACAGTTCTTGCGGTAAAAAGTTGGAAAAGGAAATTCCATTGTGTGAAACTTTCCGAGATTTTGTTTCATTTTTAACATTTTTTAGCCCAGTCATGGTACCTTTACGGCCTAACATTTCTCATTTTGTTTCTTTCTCTGTACGAAAAAGAAGCAAACCTAGAACCAATCTTTCAGTTATTGGCTCTAATAACGCTCCCATCTCTCTTATTCCAGGTCGTTATAATGGAAATGCGAGGAAAGGAGAAGAGGCTAAGATTACGTTGAGAGAGTTTTTGGGACTGTCGCATTCCTGATCTTTTTGGCCTTTGGGCGTTTATTGAGATTCGTGCAGACATATGAAAGGGAAGAAAAGAGGTACATTTTAAAAGGCGACTTGTATATTTATTGATTAATGAGTTCTAGTTGCCCTTTTCGCTGGTAACCTCACCTATCCTTGCCATGACGTCACCAAGATAGCCAATACAAAGAAAAAAAAATTAAAACAATGATAAGAAGGGAAAAAAGTTTTTCAAATGTGGAAATGTGGGAAGAGAGCTTTTGGCACCAGAATATGCTGCGCAGCAGGATCCCCGTAAGGTTTTTTTGTTTGGTTGTGTTCAACAAGTTTTATATTCAAATTAAAAAAACGAACCGGGAGGTAGGAAAAGTTTGTATAGTTTTTATATCTAGGAATCGAAAAGAACGAAAAGAAGAAAGAATAGTCCATGGCCTTGCAACGCACGTTTCCCATAAGGGGAAATAAATGAGTTTTCCAAAAGATTAAAAGGGTTAAGGAAAAAAGTGGCGCGGAATTTGACAAAGGTAACCATACGGGAATAATAATATCATGCATACCTCTTCCCAAAGTTTTCGAGCATCTCTTTATGGAAAAAAATAAGAAAATAAAAAACCGAACTTAATCTGTATTGTTATTTTTTTAAAGGAACCAACAGGCTAAAATGACGTTAAAAAAAACAAGTTTAAAAGCTCAAGAAGAAAAGGAGGAAGAGAGGCCATTGCCCTGCATTGGAAGTATGTAATATAGTATCCTTAGGGAAACTTGCGTGAAGAAGAGCGAACACACACACACGCATACATATATATACACACGTCTTTTTGCCCCTCTCGCGTTAGTTTGTCAAGTTTTTTAACTCGGAATCTCTGGAATATGCAAATGAAGCGTGACTAGAACGTTTGGGGCATGAATAAAAGGGATTTCTGAAGAGAAGGTGCGTATTGGAATAAAACTGAAGAGCCTCACTGTTGAACTGAATTATTGCACCATAACTCTTTAACCGAATTAGCGCAATTTTCACGAAAAGTTGTACCCCTCACTTGGATTTCAGTCTCAATGTTTTAGTTTCAGAATGCTTTGTGTCTCCTATACTTTAACTAAAATTTGCGGGGTTTCTTTGCTTGATTTTTAAAAATATAAAAAATCGTTTTGATATCGTTTGGGAAACTGAGCGCTAGGTTCAAGTGTATAAGTTTTGTGAAAGGAAACTACAAAGATGGCTTTTTGAGTCAGACGGGTTTCGGAGAAGCACTCTTAAGAGGCTGCTCAAGCTTTTTATGTGTTATTGGATGTTCTGATTTGGTAGAAATCGCCATGAACCTTTGGGAGGAACATTTTAGTCTCGTCCATATGCAAATGAGGTTTTGCATATGATTAAAGCTTGGAAACGGGGCCAGTCTTCTTTTTTTAATAAGAATAAACTATATCAAGATATTTTTTATTAAAAAAATTGGCTCCTCAGTTTCAGATGGAAGCCCCAATTTATGGAAACTTGATGATGATGATGATGAGAGCAACGGTTCTCAAGTTGGAGTAAAAAATAAACGTTACGACGGAACCCAGCACCAACCCCTCCTTTCTGGTTTAAGTCACACATTTGGAGCTCTTATCACAAATGAAAGGGGGTGCTCGGCTAAAAAGGAACCACATTTATGCAAAAATTCAGTTGTGGTTGAATGTGTTAGTGAATGTATGAATGTACGTATATGCAGATGTGAACTTGGAGCGGGAGCTGGGCTGTTTAATGCTCTACTTTTTTCTGTATCCGTGATTTTGATTTACGACTTTTCTAACGGTTTAAAGTCGCAACTCTTGGATAGAGAAAACGCGCGGGGAGAAAAGAGTTTCACAGCGTTCAATGCCCAGCTAATTTGTGTAGTCTTCATGGCTTTTGCATATTATCCTACCAGAAGGGCTTCTCTTATATGGCTAACTGTGCGTTGTACCAGGAGCTGAGAGCTGAGAGAGAGAGAGACTGGGGAGGGGGGGGATCATCTGAGTAAAAAAAAGTATAATGTAACAAAGCCAAAAGGGATCGGGATGCAGAACCGGGAGAAGAGAATTCACGTTTCACGTTCTCTGCATACAGTTCCAGCTGCTCTGCATTTTTTTCTATAATCATGCATGCATATATGTACGACACATAAATAATGGTACCTTGAATTTGTATATTATGCGTGATTTTTATTTATTTTTTTTAGCTTCTATTCCTTCACTTCTGAAAAGAAAAATGGAAAGATTTTTTTCGGTACATTAGCTATGCGTCAGTTTTCGAGATGCTTGCTTAGGAAAAGCTTTTAACCCTTTTTCGGGGCACAAAAGCTTTTTCATTATAATAACTTGCGCAAGCGTCTTTTGCCAGCTTTTTCTGCCAAGGCTCTATATGCCTCGGTCTTTTGCGTTCTTGCACTCATGCACTCCTCATTTGCATATTGAGCTTGATTCGAGGCAGCGATAGCCGTATATTGGAGCAAAGAATCCACGCCTGACGTAGTAAATTCTGGTATTAAAGTCCAAAGTTTGCCGCCGAGCTCGGCTGCAAAACTTAATTTTTCCTGAAATGTAGAAAAAATATTTGAAAAAAAAACTTTTCGACAGTGATACTCATCAGTGAATTTTCCGATTTAACCTAAACTCACCAGTGGCGTTTTCGAGTTTTTTTTCTTACTACCGGTGTTGGCTCGCGCCTATTGCCGTACATTGTATTTCATGCATATATGATTCTACATGAATTTTCGAGTGGCGGTGCTACATGGCGTTTTCGAGTTTGCCTGTAATATTCAACAGAGAATATTTTGGGTTGTCTAAACTCGATCAACGTCAACTAGTGCAAATCCCATTACAAACTTCTATAATCTGACAAGTTGTACTGCAAATATGTCACAAAAATTATTATAATTCATCACTCGCTTTAATCTATTCAGCCAGCAAAATTTTCAAAACTAGAATAAAATCCTCTTTTTTACTATTACTACAGGAACAAAAAGAAGCACTTTTATTGCTATCAGCAAAAGAAAAGTTACAAACAAAACATTACAAACGGCCTTGGAATTAGAATTTTGTTCACCAATAGACTTTTTTGTTCAATTTGTGGTCCAAAAAACCTTTCACTTGAATTCAAATGAAGCTTACAGGCGTAATCCCAATTTGATTAAGATCTGCCTATACTTTCTTGTGGGAAAATTCCATGACATGAGATCTCGAAACCCTACAAACTTTTTTGAGGTATAGTGCCAATATAACAGAATCCTGAAAATGGTTCGTTTCACAGTACTATAAGGCTAATCCGGTGCCAATCATTTCGCAGATAAGTTTGCATGTAGTAAACAACTTCAAGGTCGCGAAGTGATTACGTGCTGTACTATATTGCAATGGATTCCTGCTTTCTTTCGGGACTCACTCAACTAGAAACAATTTGACCAGCACTTGGTCCTCGTTTTCACACCTCGGGTGCCGGTGTCTGGTGTTGTGGGTCCACATTTGCATCGCGCCAAGCTTATATGGCCGCAAGTATTTTCGGTATTTATGTCTCAGGAAAACACTTCACACAGAGAGAATAATGGGGAGTGCTACAAAAAAAATACTGAACCATCTTTCTTTTACTTCTTCCACTTCTTGCGGAGAGTGCGAGAGAGCCCCCCAAGAATAGCCTCCGGTTCCGTTATTCGTTTGTCTTCATTAGCAAAACATTCATTAATTTTATACCGGAATCCTTCGTCTTGATCCAATGTAAATGACAGGAAAAGTAAATCTGGGTCTGTCTTTCACGCGTGTTGCTTGGGCAGCTGCAACGCCTTTTTCCATCCCTTTAATGGAATCATTTTTTCCAGGGGTTAATTAAGATTTATGCTAATTTCGGGGATCGCGGGAGTCGATCTTTTGTAGAATAATGCGCGAGGCGCGTAAAGGGGTCATATGAAGCGGGGACAAGGGTGCTGAATTGATTCCAAAAGAGATCGAAAAGATAGGGCAGAGATGCAAATTAAGCTGCTCTGGTTTGGGCAAAGTTTGGGGATGAATGCAAGAATCATTACTATCAAAAGCTCTGTATGCAGATACATTTCATCGGTTCCAAGTAGACAGGGTTGAATAAGTAAAGGGGTATTTCAACATTAGAATCCCCTTTCGACGCTTTCTTTCATTTGCATATGGGGTGATTGTAACAAAAGCGCTCCAGAGACTTTGCTGGGATAAAAAAAAATAAAGCGTCTTGATTTATGGCACATTTCCGAAACATTCTCTCCTATAGTTCAGCCTTTTTTCATAGCGAGTTCTTTATTAAAGCCATTAAAACCTGCATACACTCACTGTTAACTGATTCGTTGGCTGTACTTTCGTTACCTGCTTTTTGAACAATAAAATCAAACAAAAATGAAGAAAGCGAGAAAGAGCGAGCAACAGTTCCAGAGATTGGATGGATGCGGGGAAGAGCGCATGTGCGTGATTGGTCACTGCGTTTTAGCGGGTGTTTCAATGGTTTGCAATCATTCACCCCCAAATTATTCCCAAAAGGGGCTGTTAAAGAAAAGGTTTTACTACGTCTTGACCTTCCTTGACATAAAACCCACCCCCCAACCACCGTCTTTAAAACGAACGCAGGGGGTAGGGAAATAGAGGGCGAGAAACGTTTGGGTCTTACCTGCGCGAAACGGTTCGATTTTAAAAAACGCGCACCGGTTCCGTTATTCTAGCGTTCTTGAAGCCTGGCACGCGCCACCAATAAGAAATAAGGGCATCTGTTAACCTCTGGGTACCATCAGTCCACCCAAACTGGACCATGAATACACAACGAGACCTAAATTGCGTCCATAACCGCGATTCGTCATTCACTGTTGCTTATAGTGCAATCATACAGTATATACAACGTTCCATTAGTATACAACTAGTATATACAACTTTTCATTGTTGCTCTTTATGTCATTTAAAAACTGTGGAAATTTTTTCATTACAACGTTCTATGCACATAATAGCCATGACAAATTTTCGAAGAAAAGTTAGTTGGTTTGAATGACAAAAGGCAAGGCTACAGTACTGGGATTTTCATTGTTGGTCTACTGCTATATAGGTACGTCAACGGAGCGCTCTACTTTAGTGAGGTGGGTGGAAGGGGTAGCGCTAAAAATACTTGTTTAATGAGCTTTTTGTCTTTGTGTGTTTGCGGTCCCAAAGTCCTCCCAGCATGCCGCTCTGTTTTCTTTTCTCTCGCCTTTTCCCTTCTTGCTTCTGGAAAACACAGGACTTGCACAAAGTTCACGAATGGAGGATGGGCTGGACGCCAAGGCAGTGCTCTTGTTTTTTTAAAGAGGATTTTTTGGAGTCTTTCCTTGGTTTATAACTGCAGTGGTGTTAAGCCCAAAATCATACAAATGAAGACGCTTAAGCTTTGTTGCCATTTCCAGGTTACGAGTCGAAAAGTTGACTTGGCAATCCCTACAAACAGGTCAAAGTGGGGTTGGTTTTGCATCCGTGTTGGTTAATACATTTTCCGAGCCAAGACCTGCAGCACACTTCGCGCAGTGTAGTGTCGTTCGCTTTGGCGCCGGTTCAGCCACTTTTTTTTTTGCCCCAAAGGTTTCTGTTCTGCCGCCACGCTTTTGCTGAGGTGTTTATATGTCTCAACTTTGCCGTTACAAAAGTAAAGCTCGCCTCTCTGAAACGTTTGTAATCGACAGCGCCTGCGCGGCAAACACCGACATGCAGCCATTTTCATTGTTTACAGAGTCGTTTGTCGCAGTGCTTAATCTTATAGCGTTTTCAACAGGGAACCCTGCGGTGTAGCAGTTTTTGCACTGAATCCCACAAAATTGTGTGTTGTGACACACAATTGAGTGTTGCAACAGTGAATTTGTGGCATTCAGGGCAAAAAGTGCTGCACCCAGTTGAAAACGCTATTACCAGACCGTCAAAATCCCTCTTCAAAAACGGAGACAGTTTTACATACAGCAAGATTTTTTTAAAACACGTGTCGTTCTTAGTTTTTTTCTGTTTTTATTTCTTGACATTCCAAAAAGGGGAAAACTTTTTTGGGGCTTCCTAGTCGACACAAACTGAGCTTCAGTAATGATAGTGGCAAGACATGTAAAGCTATGTTCGGGAAATCCATAGCTGGAGCTTCTATAACGATCCTTTGGTATGGGTCAGTTGCCGTTACTTTAATTGGCTCTTAATGTTTCAAGAAAAAAAAAACAAGTACGAGAATGAGGGTTTTTACGGGGATCATGGTGTGCGAGAGACTCTTGTCCTGAAGCGCATCAGAGATTACTGCACTACTGCTGTTGCTCCTTGGAGGATGCAGGCGAAAGGTTCTGGGAAGATTTGCCAAGGGAGGGCATGACATTCGAGTACAAAGTCGAAACCGCAATGCTCGCTTTTATAGTGTTTTCTACCGCAATTCATCGCTGCGGCTTATTTCATTGCCCTTCTAAATTGTAACCCGGGGCGGTCGCGTTAGAGCGTATTTTTATGCGAACAAGCCCGGGAGCGTTACACTTGTTTATGTCCCCTCTTTTGTAACAATTGGGCACTTACGTGTTAAAACCAATGACCCCGGTAGGCAGAATGAAATGAATTTGTATTTTCCAACATTTTAAACAAGTTTAATGTATATAATTATATTTAGTTTCTTGAATTATTGTATTTCTTGAATGCGTTAACTTTGGCCGTTTGTCCTTGTATTTTTATAAAATTTAATTCGTTTATCTCGTGTATTATTTATTCTTTGAATATTTTAACCTTGGCAGTGACTTTTCATACATTCGTCGTAAAACATCCGTTCATGTTGTAATGTTGTTAAGAGTGTTGGATTTTTTGTCCTGGAATTCCACGGATCTGTGAGTTAGTTCTTATTAGCAAGCAAGTTCTATGCTTGACAGCCCTAAAGAGTTTGAAGACTCGTTTTTTGCCCGGAATTTTCGCGTCTGACCAGTCACATGCTAAACTTGTTATTATTCACGAGGATAGACCATCGACAGGCTTGTCATTATCCATACAGGTGCTATTGCTATGAGTGTGCGTTGTATACCCCAATAATGTATGGGAAGCGTTTACGACCGTTTTCCCATGCAAAAGTCCTCCATGATTTAGACACTCAGATAAAAGGTATCTAGGGGCTTTTTACGTTATAATCTGGAGCCGATGCTTAGGAGCAATTTCCTGTATCCTGTTTTGTTGCCTCGTTAACGGAGGAATTCTCGGAAATTTCCTTTTGGTCACGTTTTTCACATTTCCCTAAACTAAGAAAGCGGGGAAAAACAGCGCGTACGGACGGTAAGGAGCAAATTATGACCCAACTTTTGATCACATGGGCTTGGTATTGGTACGCTGTTAAGTACGATACCTCAAAGTTTGGGGAAAAGATCGCGGATAAGAAATAATTAGTGTTTGATCTATACGATACCGAACTTCCTCCAACTTGATGTAACATTGTAAACACGTGCACGAGGAAAAGTTTATGGCAACCTGTCAAAATATCAGCCCAAGTTTATGAAGATCTCGTGGAGAATTATTTGTTCCTTAACATAACAAACTTATTTGCATTTTTTGCTATAGAAGCATTTGCATATTAATCAACTCTAGAAACGCTCAGGAATGATTATAGTGTGAATATAGTGGGGTTTAATGCACGCACCAGCTTTGGAATTCTCTGGCGTTTTGGCTGGAAAAAGGGAGAAAAAAGTGGAAGGCGGACAGATGAGGACAGGAAGCCGTACATAACGCTTTTTTGTCTTTTTCTGGAACTCCCGTTCTCGGTATTACTCCCGCTCCCGCAAAGATGCGCCAAACCCACACCAAAGTCCCGCGTGAGTGGCCATAAAGCTGCCAAAGATAACAGGCCATGCGGAGACATATAAGTCGACGCTTGCCTTGCTTTGCATGCATCCCATCGTGGCAGAAAAGGGTTAACTTTAGACTTTGCGTTGGAATTGGGAAAAGGCATTTGGACTTAGTTTCAACTTTTCTGCATACTTTGCTCATTCCGTTCCTAAAAGGCATACCATGCAAGACAGTTTATAATAAACTTTACCCTACTGTCGCTATGCCAAGAACCCAATGTGCCAAAAAATACTCGACATGCAAGCAAATTTTGATGAGACAAGATTTCCCAAAATTATTAGTTCCACCCTTCTGCTAAAAAACAATCACAGTTGCAGTCCAAAGAATTATTTTTTTAGCGGAAACTTACTGTCAGGCACACTCAGTGTTGCATGTCAAGTAGTTCTATTTCAGTACGAAGACTGCTCTATTTTCAAGACAACACTTTGTCGTTCTAAGTAAAGCAATTTCCACTCTCAAATAGGAGTTTACTTTTATTCGTGGCAGTTACATTGTTTGAATGACTATAGGAATTAATTGTTTGAACGGCTAGGAATACACGCCATTGTAGTTCAAACTGGATATTTCTGTCTTGAATGCAATTATGTGTTACATACATTTGGACTACAACATCGAATGTTGTACTGTATTATGTAGTACAATCGTTTATAGTGTCTGTAGTTGGATTGCAGCACTATATGAATGTTACGAATGCATTTCATGGCGTAACATTCAATGTTGTAATTGAGTTGAACTGCAACATTCAATTAGATAGCACGGAATGTAAGATATTAACGTTTTAACGGCAGTAGTCTGAATTACTATTTTGAAAGTTCATTTTATAAAGCTTCGTTTTTCTAGCCCAAGTTATTACTTTCGTCTTAAGCCTGGTGCACACTGGAGTGTCGTTTATGTCAACATACACAACATACGACAAACAAACCAGAAAATGTCGGCCCAAGCCGACATAAGCACTCTGACATACGAGTTGAGCACTGCTCAACTTTTGGCACACAGGCACAACTGACATACACCGAAATTTTCTGGTTTGTTTACTAGTCGTATGTTGTGTATGTTGACATAAACGACACTCCAGTGTACACCAGGCTTTACTGGAACATAATTCCTTGTTAGGAATATTCGCTTGTGCAGTACAGATATATAATGCTCGTCTTTTTTGCAACTAATTCTTAATGCAACGCTGCACTAAGGCAACGCTGCATTCTCTAGTTCGGTAGTGTGCTTTTTGTTTTGAATGATGATGTAGTTCAAGAAGATTATATACAACACTAACGTTAAAGGACAATACTCACAAATACACCTGTCCTACTACTTTAAGGTCGTTGTTGCATTCAGTTGCACGAAAATATTCAAAAACTAAACACAAAGTGTTACGACATCAGATAATACTATGGTCATTAAATTTGTCTCCTGAGTCATGTTAGTTCAATTTGTATTACAACATTGTACGTTAATAATATCTTTTGACACCGTAACATTCCGTCTAGCATTCCGTGTTGCAGTTGTTATTTGTGTGTTTTTAGAGTAATTCATTGTTTGGAACATATTCTGTGTTGCAGTTCAAGTTATCCTTTTCGTCGTATAGTGCAATTCATTGTTCGGCATTTGGACTGCAACACTGAATATACCAGAGCCCCAACTTTCAGTTTGGTATCAAAAGCGACGTTATTATCTTTGAGGACGTACGTGTGGGTAGATCTCTTCTCGTCAGAATTATCACGCAGTCAGCAAGCGGTTTGCATTCCTGAATTACGGATTCGATTTACATGGATTGATAATTACGGGGAAGCTATGCAAGATAAGTTAGACAAACTCTAAAGGTCTTTTAACTCATATAAAGATTTTTTAACTAAAGATTATAAAACCCTGAGGAGTATGTAAGTTCGAGAGTGTTTGTTTTCCCTGGTTTATCTGTCTCAAGAAGTTCTGTTTTTTATCAAGAAGTTTAGCAAATGCGAAGTTTAAGTAGACGTTGGAAAGGTCAGTCTTCAGATTAGAGTCTTGTAATCTGTTTTGCCTATTCTTATTTTTAGTTCTCAATCGTGTGATCCTGTACGGACGCCACCGTTGTTCGACTGCAGAAACAGAAACCTGAAACATATCAAACCTGGGCGATATCAAAGGAGGAGGGGGAAGAGAAGGCGAAAGAGGAGAGAAAGGAGTAAGAAAGGCAGAGCATTTATAATGACCTTTGAGTTCTTGGCCGATTGCATTCCCAAAGTTCTCAGCTTTTTGAGGATACAAAGCCACAGATGAAACTGAAGGCTCTAGAGTTCTCTTTTTATCAATCCAAGACTTCGTTGCATGTGATAGACATTTCTTGCCGTCACGCGCACTCTGTAAATCAACTTTTTTCATTCGTGGCTTATGATCCTTCAGTGACAAACTTCGCCTTATTTTGGAACCCAGCGATTAAATTTTCCTACTAAGATATCGATAAAAAAAAAAAAAAAACTAATTTTCGGTCCATAAGGAAATTAACCATGACGCTTCATATTTTCCCGGATTCCCTTCTATAGAAACAACCTTTCCTTATTACATTTCTGAGGATTTTTATCGCTCGCTATCATTGGGAGCTCGCATAAAACTTGACAATTAAGCCAAAGATGTTCTTTTGAAAGTTGGATGTGTTTTGTGAGCCATGTGACGCAAGTTAAGAAAAAACGGCTCCATTTTATGCTAAACAACTTAATAGCTCTCTAGAGAAAAGGAATGCGGTCCTAATTAATTAACAAAATGGGTTTCTAAAGGGAACGCATGTGTCCCGGAAATACGATGTTGATTTAAGGAGTTGGCTTGTTTAGTTTGCATAAGCTCCCTGTCTGTATGCATCTTCTCCTTCGCTCGTTTCCCAGGGACTTTATTATATGCATAACCGTGCGGTGTGGTTTGGGGCTTGTTGTGTGGAAGGGTGGGAAAATTGACGCAGAGAGCCACAAAAAAGTCCAACGTACAACATACACAACTCCAGCAACTCCAAGGTCTCGCAGGTTAACGTGAAAGGAAAGGCAGTTGGACACCAAAACGACGGTTTGGATTGCATATATAACATATATAAATTATTTTCCCTGCCTATATATCTCTGTTTATATGAATATCCGTGTATAGGGAGAGTCTGAGCGATAGACAGGAAAAGAAACAGGGGACCTGGATGTATTATCTAATGACAAATCAGTCGCATATATAAGGTCGTAAGATTATTGCACTGCGTAGCACCTGCGTTAATTAGTCAAGGAGGCCTGGCGGGTATATAACACATGGGAAACGAAATTAACGACACAGACGAGATGGCCTTGTTTTAAAGCCTTTGAATCCATTTTTTCATTACATCTTGTTTTTTTTTTGTTTCCTATGCGTTCAACTATCTCCTTAATCGTCTAGCTTGTACAACGTATTAAAAAGGGGACAATGCACTGAAATGGGCTAATGTTTACGTCTGCGAGACTATCACCGTTGCAAAGCCGTTCCCGGTGAACTAGTACTCTGCAAGTTTAATTTACATAAAAAGCTTAGACGTCTATTATGTTTCCTAGAAACCGTATCAACTTAAAAACCTGTTGGCAAACTAACTCTTTTGTGTCTCGCTGACATATACGCGTATAATCAGCCCGAAATTTCGCGCTAGGTAATTCGCCCTGCGTTTGTAGGTCGTTTCCAAAATCACTCTAGGTGGGCGTGTTCATCCTGGCCACCTTAGGATATATGTCCATATACTGTGTACTTATTACGGTCGAGAAATATGTAATCAAGCATTTTGTAAATTACTGCACCAGCATTTAAATCTAGATTGTTCCTCCTCCCAATCCACGAACGGTTTACAATATAGTGACGTTGTAAAGTATCCACGCTTCCAGGTTGGGATTTACTTTTATTGTTGTGTTATTTCCAAAGCTGAAACAAAGTCTTCAGTATGAATTGTCTGCGCTTCATTACTGGCGTGGGTCATAAATTTCCGCTTGCTAGCAAACAAGAACGTTTTTAACGATTTTTCAAAGTTTTTTTAGAGGTGTCAGTTAACGCCAAGTTGTGGGACAATAGACCGTTTTTTCTTTTCTTTTTCTTCTTTTCTTGTTTTACGTCCGCCTTTCGTTGTTGAGGGAGCGCAGAGCCAGCCCGAGAACGTTGCGTTTTAAGCGCGGAGCCAAAGCAAGCTAGCCGCGTTGAGCCCCTCCTCCTTTTTAGGGTTCGTCCCTCGCGGCGAGCCGACTGCGACGCCAAAGCGGGAAACGCTGGGAGCGCGGGTTGCCGGGGAGGAGCAGCAGACAGTTTTCGGGCATTCTAGGATGCTAGGCTTGTAAAGTCGGCCGGGGTCGGATTTATGTTATAAAATCAGTTTGGTCCGTGAGAGAGAGTGGCGGAGGAGCGACAGATGTGAAGGGGAGTAGGAGGTCTTTGATTTCCCCCTTTAACTAACCACAAAACTTGCAATTTTTGGTAAATTACTCCCCGAAATAAAACGGAAGGGAATCAGCAGATCAGTCATAACATACTACGGCGTTTTATGGCAGTGGGTGGTGAGTGTCGTGTGTGAAAGGGTGCCGGGAAGCTGATTTTCCTCTTTTTCTCCATGTGACAATTTTTACACAGAAGAGACTGCTAGTCCCGTGGGCCGCCGTGCGTGTGTGGATATGTCTGTGTTGGTTGCTATTGTGATGCGATGCATTCTCGCGTTTTGAGTGGCCGTCTTAGCGCCGTTTTTCCCGATTCCCGGAGTTGCTGTTGACCTCTCCGAACGGTAACACGCAAGACCGCTCCACCCCCCACCCTCCCCGTTATACGTTAGCAAAGTGTTGGCTTTACACACAAGTCCCGGGATTGATTGGTTACTGTAATTACCCCAGCGGATTTTTCTCTCTTTATCGAAGACTTTCGACAAGTGGCTCTAGTGTTTTCTTTCTTTTGGTTTGTTTGTATTTGGGGATTTTTCGCTGCCAAACGCCGTCTTATCGAGTGCATCTTCGGGAAGTCTAAAAGAATAACGCTCAGAATATCTTGGAGGTTAAAGCAGATGATAAGATTCGGGATGTGAATGCCACAGAGAATCTGACACGAAAAATTTACAAAAATTCCCAAGCCTTCAACGTTGAATACGTTTTCTTGTTCTTCGACTTGACCCCTCCTACATTTCGTACTCTATCGGATTTACCTGCTAGAAAAAGAGTTTCTCTAGTTTTATTCTGCAAAAAGAAAAAAGAGAAGGCAGGCTGGAAACACGCAACAGTGCCTTTTCGAGTTCGTGTATGTGTGTGAAGAGGAAGGAGAAGTTATCAATAACCGATCATAATTGAGACGCGGGTGAGCAAATATATTTGTTATTCTATTTGCGCCAGTTTATAACGGGTATAGTGTGCCTTACGTATTGTTCGAGACTTGGCAAGGTTTTCCAAAGAAAAGTTGATTTGAGTAAGGTGAGGAGTGATTGGCAGATGCAGGTCTTGTTAGGGTCAAAAGTTGCCTAATTTGATTGGGTTTCTTATGAAAGGACTATCGTTTCCGTTTTGCGCTAGTGTGGAAGCACATATTAAGCTTTTTTATTCCAAGACGATGAAAAAGCGTTGAATAGACGCACAGTTTCACGCTTGTCGACCTGGGTTACACTCGTGCTCTCGGAGCAAAACGTTCCAAAAAAGTACATACAAACTGTAGCTGGGATATTATTAATTAAACATAAAAATATCTATCAAGAGAACCCACACACCTATAGATATTTGTTTATGTTTATTTAGCAAGTAAAAATAAGTGTCGAACCTATAAGTTTGCAGGGATGAGTTTTTATGTATGTATTTATTTATATATTTCGTTTACGATTTTTTTCATTAATAATGTCCCAAATGTAGTAGGACTATTTCAAAAGCATTAAAGCAGCTGGCATTTTGCTCCGAGATATTCTGTTTCCAATTGGACTAAGACACCCAGTGACTTTGTTCACTTTTGTGGAGCGCACAGATAAAAAATGAGCTACTTGTAAACTTTTAAACGTACATCAAGCTTCTTTGCCATGCAGGACTTTGTCAGTTTGTGTAGAAACAACAAGCCGACAAGCCCGTCTAGGTTTACCTTGATAAACCGTGCCTCGCTAACCCGTTGCTCAATGACAACGACTTGGGATCCGAGATACCAGGACTTATAAGACCACTTTTTTCCAAGTGATACCACGTCCTCCTCCTTTATTTTAATTTGGCCCCTCTCTCCAGTCTCTTTTTCTATTTCCCAAACCTAGAAATCCATTAACTAAGCCCGTACGGGAGAGCGCGACGTATTAAGGATTTTGATTTCCTTTTAAGCGTTTTCCCGCCATAGTCAGCCAAGTCTCGTAATTCTAATTTTCCGTTCAAACTTTTGGACTGTAACTATGATTTCCCTTTTCCGTTTTGGCCCGTTTAAAGAAAGAAAAAGAATTTGGGGTTGTAGATGAAGAAAAGAATAAAACGAAAAGGAAATGTCCAATTAAGACTTTGCTCTCTCTAGTTTCTTCGGCGCAAGTTTTTCCCAGAAGAATTTTTATCATGATTAAGGGGGGGGGGCTTTAAGGGAATCTTAAGTAGTAAATTACAAGAGTTTGCTACAGCTTTTGTTTAGTGCCAGTTTGGAAAGCAGTTGGAAATTGTATAATAGCGTCATTTCCGGGGCCCTTTTAGACCTCAAAAAATGCTTTGACGCGTGGCTCTTTTATTTTTCTCTGTTTGTCTGTTTGCTTCCCGAAAAATATGAGTCCTTCCATATAACGCATACGCAAATAAATTTAACGCTCTCGTCACCTGTTCATTAAAAACGCGCTGACACGAACGGGATCTCTTTTATTAAAACTTTGCTAGGACAAGTCTCATCCTGTAATTTACTTAGATATACAGGAATAAGCTGAGCCATATGTATATATGGTTCAACTTTGTGTATCTGAAAAAAATGGGTTAATTTTTCGGTTACATGAAAGGGAGAGAAAAAGTATGAAAATAAAAAAGTATAGGACAATAAAATGGAAAAAAGGGTTTGGAAACCATTAGCATAATGGCCCATCTCCCTTTTTACCCCGCCTTTCCCAAACACGAAGCAAAAGGGGTTTTCTAACGAGGTATTACAACCCTCGTAAAGTTTCTACCGTGTTACACCCCCGAATGAGGTGCGAAAGTGAACAAGTTCTTTGGATTTGTGTGTTTAAATATATACTCTTTTCCCTTTCCTACCGCGTTTACCTGTTCCCCTGTCATTGAAAAAGACCTAACCTAAACCGTTCTCGCGTCTTTTTTAATTTTCAACTAAAAGGAAAAGCTTAGAAATAATCCACAAGGTATGATGACGGCGAAGGGAAAAAGGTAGCTTGTCTTGTCAGTGACCATCATTTGGACAGCAAACGCGTATCCCATCAATGACCATATCAACTTGACCACGTGCGAAGGCTTCCCTTTTGGCTCTTCTTGGGCTCGCAACTCACAGGTCTGCCTCCCCCCTTCAACACCTTTTCGTCATACCAGAGCCTTTTGGGAAAATTTATCTTTCCTTTACTCTGAAAACGAATTACAGTATAGATATGCCGCTTACTGTGACCACTGGTTATTAGAATCAGCCGCTTTGTGGATTCAAATGCTAAAGAACCGATTCAAAATGATACAATTCGTAGCCTTTTAATCGGTTATTAGAATCACACTTTCGGATATTAGAATCAATTTCAAAAGAATCTTCACATGTACAGTAACGAAACTACAGTAGTGATTGCTACATGGACTTCGCATATTGACCAATTGACGTGGGTTTTACGTCGTTTTGACCAAATCCTGGCATGTCCAGCCTACTATACTATACGCAGGGGAAATCGCTTCTAAACTTCCCAGACAATTACATTATCAGGTTATTCAATTGAATTACCAGTTTCTTTAACTTACTGGGAAAATTAGAAGGAGTGTCGTATTGAAAACCCTACCTAAGCGTAGGAGTAGGCTTCGAAGGCGCAGTGTTAGTTGTGTTTTAGACGCGTGGTTATATAAAAATGGCGACGAACAAGAAAAGAATTGATTTAAATGTAAAAGAGAAGTTGCGGCTCATTGAAACTTATGACAAGTTAAATTTAAAAGATTTGCAACAAAGGGAAGCGGCCATTAAATTAGGAATTACTCAATCATCTCTATCAAAATTGTTGAAAACTCGGTACGAGATAAACAATAGTATAGGTGTAGTGAATCACAAAAAGGAAACGTGCGTGAAAGTATACAAAATAGACGTTGCTTTGTTTTAAACACGAAAGTAACCCATTTTCGTTTATTTGAATCTCCGCTTAATAGAATCAATATATCCACTTGACAAACTTGATCGCAATTAGCGGCATCTACGGTATATGCGTAAACAAAATCGGGGAACAATTGCTGGATTGACTAATATAAGACGTATTACTTTAGTACTTTGAATTTCTTTAATTATTCTTGGATTTAATTCTTTTGGATTTAATTCCTTAACTATTCTTGGATTTAATTCTTTAATGATTCTTGGATTTAATTCTTTTGGATTTAATTCCTTAACTATTCTTGGATTTAATTCTTTAATGATTCTTGGATTTAATTCTTTAATGATTCAAAGGATTCAGTTCTTAAGATTTTACTTTATTGCATTCAGGATTGACATTTTCGGGAATTTTATTTCTGAAATTTTGGCTTTAGTATCGGTTTAGTGTCCGTTTCGGAGTCTTTAGTATCGGTTGGATTGAATTTGTTTCTACTTAGGTTCGATTCTTGTCTTTCTTCTGGACTTAATTCCTAAACGATTGAATTCTTTCTATTAGTTCTTCTGCTATTCTGTTATATGTTCTTAGATTTCTGGAATGTCTGTTCATTGTTTAATTTTCGTTTCTCTTGAATTAATTGTTTAATTAAATATTGGATCTAGTTATCGAATTATTTTTAGTTTTAATTTTTGATTTTTAAAAATAATGTTTCTAGCTCACAGAATCGATTACTGGCTTAGACGTTTAATCCAACCGTCCATTTGCTTTTTGAGACTTTAACCAGTAAGATTTTGAGCGATAGCAAGCCATCGTTGGCGCACGTAATTCGACTTGCGTCATATATGTCTCAAATCGCATGAAATGTCCGTTTCGGAGTTTTTTTCTCAACACAACATTGCAACACAGTCCCTAACAGTACAGCATACTGTACTGTACGTCTAATGTAAGCAAGTTTCCTTGGTGCGTTCACATTATGCACGATGATCTTATTTGTCACGGTAATTGTTTCCACTTCAAAGCAAAAGATATTAGCCCGATTTAATCAAGTGAAGCGTTTATGCCCAGTGGGTAAGGGATGTAAAAATGCAACATTGCGACTGGTTTATATCGTTCCAAATGGATCATTACATGACGATTTTAAACAGCTGTGGCTCTGTACATGTATAGTTACTACTTAATAGAGCCAATGGAGCTCCCTGCCAGCTCATAACTCTCAATCCCCACCTGCGCGTGCAATTATTAGCGCGTACAGTACGTTTAAAACGTACAAAAAAAAACGACCCCAACAAACCCAACAAGTCTAATGGCCCGCAACTGTGCGTCCGGGAACAGCACTACGAAACAACATTAGGGCTATTCGCACGGCCATTCGCAGAACTGTTTCCAGACACGCCGTTGCGGGTCATTAGGACAGTATGGTTTGCTGGGGTCGTTTTTTTTAAACGTACTGTACAGACAGTGGTGCTCATGAGAGGGGGGGGTGTCATGAGGAGTAACACCTCTTGGCCATTGGGGGGGGGGATTTCATAAGACTTATTTATGTATTTTTTAGTTAGATTTTACAATATTTTTTAAATAAAAAAAAACTTGGGGCGAGGGATTTGTGGGGGCTTGGGGGAAACTCCTTTTGGGCCTGGGAGGGATGAGCAATTGAGCACCACTGCGTACAGACAAGAAACAATGTGGTACCGATTTCACTTCGCTTTGGTTAAATAACTGCTGGGTGATTGTAGCGTCACGGTGATTATTACGTATTTTTCCCTTTTAAGAAGCTACATTTGCCTCCAAGTATATAATTGCCCTACTATTAATCAAAAACGAGTTAGGGCTGTTGGAAAGCTTGGGCTTCCTTATATTCTATTCCACGCGTTTTTCTTGCGTTAAGCCTCCTTTTGTTAGCCTACAGGAAGTAATATTGTCGTAGGCGTTTTTATTGTTATATATGCGCTGTATAATAAGCGTCGTAAAACCTGAAAGAAAGTGATAGGCTTTTCACGCCAGGTGTGTGTCGGATCTGGGAAACGTGTGCAAGTGTGAAAACGACAGACTTGTCTGGCCAGTACTCTATAGCCTCTCAAAGTAGGCAAAATTCTTTGTAAAACTCGCACACATCTCACACATTTGCGAAGGAAGTGTGACTTGTTAAGGTCTTTTACCTGGTTGGCCCAGGAATGAAATAAAAATAGGGAAGGATATACATATTAAAAGGAACGAAAGGAAAAAGTGGAACTATGGGGGAGTTTTCCCACTTTTCAGCTTTTCCAGGGATTAATTTAGAGAGGTTTGGCTCCTTTTATGTGAAATAATTACAGTCGCAACAGAAAAAGGAAGAAAAACCGAGAAATGTTGGGGTATTTTCCTTTCCAAGCTGGGGAATGAACTTACGAAATATGAGTTTACGAGCGTATGCGAAATCCAAAAAACTTAAAACACTCGAAAGGGGGAAAGAAAGGACAGTCACTTATAGTTGAAATTTTATCTTCCGGAAAACGGAAAAGGAAAAACGGGGAAACTTAGCATATCAAGTTAATAGGAAAAGTGTGTAATTCTGTTACAAAAAGGTGCCAACACCTAAACGAAGTATCGTGACCAGTCTGTGTGCAAAACTTTGGGGATTTACTGACACGTTTTTTTACTATTTTTTTTTATTATTTCCCTCTCTTCCAAATTCCTTTATTCAAGGTTTCGCAAGACTATTGTGACCGGTCACGTGCTGCCTTTACAAAGGACCATTGAATAAAACTGCCTAGGACAGTGGAACTCTAAGGAATTGATTGTTGCGACTGTGACAGAATTGATTGTTGCAACGTTTTTAACGTCTCTGGCGGATCTGACCCAGAAAAATGGACGAGTTTTAAACGTGAGTGAAATTTTCCCTGTGCTTAACAACGGATTGGCTTCGTTTATCTAACTCTTAGTTCAAAATTCAGTGTGGGCTCTAGTCCGTTTTTTTAATTGTTGCATGTGACAACATGTGAGTTGTGCATGTGAGTCGATCTGAGTTTGGATTTTTCACATCCTTAGTAACTGCACGTAACATTGGTATATTTTTTTCGTTCTTGTTTTGGACAGCGTCAATAACACGAAATTCCAGTGCAGAGCAATATTGCGCAAGAGTTGCACAAGAACTTACTGGTAATGTGAGATTGCTGGGCCAAAGTTTTGGCGAAGCTTTCTTATATCCGTTAATCAATAGTTTTGTCAGACAATAACAGGTTTTTTGAGCTCGAGGTTTCTAGAACAATTGCGCCAAAAGCCAAAAAAGCCATTGCTCGTCTGAGAAAGAAACTCCCGTTTTTGGCAATAGGGAGTTCGTGTAAATTGCCAATTTATGCGCGAAACAATGTTTCATACACATGGGGCGAGATCCAACCAAGAATTTATCTATCGAGGTTCTCCCCCCTCAGAACTCCCTAACCCCCAAAATTGCATTTTTTGGCCTTGCGCCGTACCCAGAAAACCTTTAATAAGCGTTTCGGCGCCAGACTTTTATATTCTTTCCAAAGAAAATAAAGGAAATCCATTAAAAATAGCCTTCTTTTGCTACAATGTGCTATAATGGAGTACAAAAAAGTAGTTCTAAAAAGCAATCTAGCTAAAGTAGCACGAAGAGGAAGATTAGTGCGAATGAACTCGATCTCCCTATTCAGCGTCTTTTCATATGAAAAAGTATGCCACAAAAGCCTTCGTATATATGTGTTATGTTTGTAAGAAATGCGCAGATTTGCATAAGTTGACGTCATGTTAGCTGTGTACTGCTTGCCTATCTTTGGAGGATTTAGCATTTTCCATTCCTCTTTCTAAAAAAATACCCGAAGTGTTCTTTTTTCGTAGTACTATTTTTTGTTTAATTTTGGACAAGAAACATCCTGGCAAAGAAGCCCTGGGTATTAACTCCTCCCTTTTTCCAGAAGTCAGCTCTTACACGTGAAAACAAAAAGGGGGAAAATAAGAAATAAAAAGCCCCGGCCTCATATCGTATGCATGATGGTGGAAAAGAAAAGAGTATTACAAAACCTATAGAAACGTTTGGCTTTTTGCCTTTTTCCAATGGCATTATATAAACCCTTTAGGGCTTATGGAATGCCAAGGCTGTCTCGTCTGAAAACTGCTAAGAGAATACAGCCTCCCGGCAGAGCTTCTCCGGCACTCACGCTTTTGCTCTCCGCAGCTCCAAAATTTCACGATGCATGTGTGTGGATGTGGATGTGTGTGGAAAAGGAGAATTTCTGGGGAGAAACACGCCCATAGCGGAGCGGGGAGGCTTTTCATGCCTGTCTCATACGTTCTATACGGCTCGTGGATATAGAAAAGTCCTGTATTCTTGTACTTTTTTTTAAATCTTAAGACCCCAAACGAGGTCCGGTTCAGTAAAAAACGGTTTTATTTATGTCTTTTACCTTCACGCTCATACTTTTTTATATGTTGATGCATACGAAATGAGGCGAGACCAAAGACCTTTGGCGCAAAATGGAAAACCTGATAGATTCTTTATCCCAGAGTCCTTGATAAAAATTCTTGAGGAAAAAATTTAAACACCGGAATTACCCTGTAAGATCTTTTTGGGGTAATTTTTCGTCTTTTTACTTTTTTTAGCATCTGAATGTCTCATTTTTGGGGGTTGTCAGTGAAGAAGCATTAAAAGATGCTAGAAACGTAATTTTTTGTTGGGAAAAACGTCTGTGTCAAGTATAATTTAAAAAAGAAAAGAAAAAGACTGAGACATAGTTTAAGAAAGACTTGGCATATAAGGGAAGAAAGACATGACCAGCAGGAAATGCTTTTGCCATGCAGCAGCGAAGCCTGCTGCTGACCTCACCATTATTAGATAAAAAATAATAAACAGCACAAAAAATAGCGACTTTTTTCTTTCCTTCTTTTTCAGACCCTCGCAAGCTCTATTCCTCCCCGGTGCCCATATGCCATCAGGATTTTTTATGAGCTAGACACTGCGCAGCCCAGCCACGACTTTATATTACATTTGGGAGTTTGGAAGAATCTTTTACACCCAAAATTGGTTATAAAATCTTATAACTCTTTAAAAAAACGCCAGCTCCAAGTAAGGGGGACAATTAAACCAGGAGTTAAGTCTAATTTTAGCATTAAAACTGCTTCCACTAAATCTCAGTTTTATAGGAAGTCATCCCGCTTCCGTCAGCAATTGTTTCATTTTTTAATAGACAAGTAATCTATTTTTTAATTTATGTGTGCTTTTTTAGCGATAGAAGATAAGTTAAATGAAATGCGGGAAATTTTAAATTCAATGCAAGTGCCGTTACGTCTGTAAACAGGGTAGATTTCAATTAAAAGTTTGACACTACAATTAAAGGAAACTAAATTACCTTAACAAAAGCGTGGAATACATGTCGAATTACGGGCACTGAAATTAGAAGGGAAGTAAAATCTAATTTACGATTAAAAAGCCCAAAATTGCTAGGCTAACTTTGTAACGACGAAACAAATAGTAGGACTCCGGTTAAAAATGTGCAGAATTGCAGCGACTTTTGTTCCAAAAAGCATCACGGAAGATTGCGAATGAAAAATTACGGAAAACAGAATTTGAAGGTGACTTAAAACAAAACCTGTGACTTGCAATGGAACTACCATGATCCTATATCATACCATCGTAATCGGGAATAAATGCTGTAAAAGGAATTCTAATATATATCGTAACGTAATTTTGCACAGCAGGCTATGGAACTGATTGTTTATTTTTGATAAATTTAATCGCTATTTCAAAAGCAACTCTGTATTTTTCATGTACAGTACAACAATCAATCATTTCATTTGAAGAATAAAGCTAGCCTACGCATGATACGATGACGTACACGTACACCGTTACTTGACCAAAGCTTGCTCATCACTTTTGCCCCTTGCTCAGTCCATGGATTGATGTATATGGCTTACATTTGGTAAAGGGATTATAGAGTTAATGGTCAGATTAATGGCTTGGGCGATATGAATCTCGCCAAGTCTCAAGACCGCGCGATTGACAACTTTAAAAAAAAAAAATTGGGCAATTTAAAAAAAATCTTTAATGGAAGTACTTTGCGTTTACTCGAGCCAAAAAATGCATGGTTTCTCCTACCATTCCTATTCTGTCCCAATCCAGTAAAGGCCATTCAAAAATTACGTTAAAGTGAACTTGAAAGAGAAAGCAATAAAAACCCCACTTCTGACCCATCCGTTCATTGTTTGTCCCATTAGGTTGTTATAGGATGCTCCCGAAACGGCACGCATTGAAGATAAGAAGTGGTTCCTTGTCCCATCCCCAACATGAGTGCCTTGTGTAGTACATCTAGTTCAGCCACGTCGGCCACGCCGGCTTCCGCATCGTACCTTCGAATGCTGCCCAGCATGAGCTTACCAACAGGTACGGGAACACTGTATATTCTTTTTTAAAAAAATCTTGGCTCGAAAACCTTAGAATTTTCTGTGTGGAAAAAGGAAGTGAGATGGGAAGAGAAGAGGAGACAAGAGATATATGGGGAAACGGTAAAGAGTACGGTACAGAGAAGGTTAACTTAGTCTTGTTTGATATAGGGTTAAGATTGGGAGCACCTGGAGAAATGGGAGACGACGACTGCAACGGTGTTGGTGACGAAGATAACGTGGCCAGGGTGTCGAGCCAGAAGCAGCAGCAGCAAGAACAACCAAGTCGGAAGAATAAACGTAAGAATTTCCAGCCGCGGAATATCCGAGTGTTGGACGACGAAGTGGTAACAGAAGAAGCCAATGTTGACTGTGATAGTCTCAAGATTCGTCTTCCGCAAGCTTCGACTGCCTCTTCGGCGTCTTCGCCTTCGCCGTTAGATCTGAGTGAAAATGCTGCGGCAGTTGCAGTTGCATCCAATTCCAGTTCTGCCCTGTCTGCACTCAAGAGAACTTTGTTGTGGCCAGTCAAAGTCAGCTGTTCGGCACCAACAATGAGTGACCACTTAAACCACTTAACGTCGCCTCAGGCCATCCAGACAGGTAATTCGGATTGTAGTGATCCTCCACGAGAAGACGAAGGCGAAGATGAAAATGATGAAGACGAAGAAGATGATGAAGACGATCGAGTGCGAGATGTGGAAGCGCCACGTGATCCGGTGGACCTTACGCTCAAGTTGGATTGTGACAATGGCGACATGATGGACCAGGACGAAGATAGTGGCGACGAAGAGTTCATGGGCGAGGAAGACGCGGAAGAAGACTCAGATGGCGAAGGTTCCGAGCATCAACCGACACAACTCTCTGAAGCTGAAGTTCAGCATAGTTTATGGCTTCTACATAATCAATATTTAGCCCAACAACAGCAGCAACCACCAAATAAGTCTTCTCACAGCAATGAAGCCTCCATGCAAGATTATGCAGAATCTACCATGAAAGAACTGCTTAGTTTGTACGGTCTTCAACGCCACGATTCCGCTCCACTCAACCATAAAGGTAAAAAAACGCTCCTTTTTTATTTTTGTTTTATTATTACTATTTTATTTTTTTCCCCGTTCGTCCTTCCTTTAACTTCCACGAACAGAATGAACGTTTCTATGGCTCAGCAGATATTTATGATCGAGAAGTCGGTATTTATGCAAAAGATAAAAAAAAGAAAAACTTTAAATGAGGCCTCACCCCTTTTGGCTTTAGTTCTTTCTCAAGATATGCTTGTATTTATATGTGGACGCGTTAGAAAGTTTTCAGTTTTGCTCCGAGAAAGAGAATCGGGAGGGCAAAAAAAGGAGGAAAGAAGAGAGAAAATAAAAAAGGCGCGAGGAGTTACTGGAGAAGTTTTAAGAGTCTGTAATAATTTCTGGTGGATGTCTTTCTTTCTTTTTTTCGGGAAAAAAAATTCCCCAAGTTTTGCCTTTTGCTCGGTGAAGAACGGAGGAAAAAAACGCTAATGGGAGTCTGGGAATTTGTTTCTCCCATTTGGAAGCTTCGTTTAATGGTAACGAGCTCCGGGAAGCAACTACTTCTCTGTTTTCTTGGCCTCTTCTTATTTTCCATTCTTTTTTATGTTCTTTATATGCGTATAGTTTCTGCTCAACTTTTTTTGGTGCACGGTGGGGTCTTCAAAAACCATTTTTGAAAAATTTCTATTTGCGGTTTTGGCAAAAGGGGCCATAGGGCGATGTCACATACCTATACCGATGTTTTAGCTTCTTCTTTACCTATATAGAGTTCTCTTTTCCCCTCAGATTTATTTTTATGATTTTTTTCCTGGCGGAATGGTGAACCGAAATGGGAACCTATCAAAAATATGACCTTCATTAATTCAATTTTGGGATTGAAAATCCTCAACTTGTTCTTATGGCCTTGCTACAGCGATTTCTCACCGAGCGACATCTGATAATTATAGCTTCACGAGTATAAAAGTAAAAACCGGATACCAAAAGGGTTACGTCTCACTTTTTTTTTCTTTGGAAAATAACCAACCTTTTGCCTTGGCTTTGCCCGCTCTCTCTTTTTCTTATATGTGAGAAACTTTTCCAAAAAGGCTTTTTGCCCAAACGAGCAAGTTTTTTTTTTGTGTGGTCCCAATCATGAAAATGTTCGGTTCATCGAATGTTATATACCTGCATGGCCTGGCCTCGTATGCAAATGAGCCCCTGTCTGGAGGGAAAATTGGGAGAAAAAAGAAGGAAAAGAAACCAAGTTGAGGTTTCCCGAGCCTTTTTTTGATGGCCGGAGGCTGCGTGAGTCCCGCATATATGCGTTGTTACACGTCTTTTTAATGACAGAACCGAATAGACACACAACTGGTTAGCTTTTTGGGGCTCCTTTACATCTTCACACGTATTATACGTGTTCCGAAATGTCGACCTTTTAGCAAGAATGTGGAAAAATGCGAATGCTAGGGAAAAAGGTCTCTTACATCCTTTGCAACTTGTGGAAGTCTGTGGAGACACAAAAATTAGGATTAAAACTTTTTTCCAGAAAGAAAGGTTTACTCATTGGTGGCGCTTTTAACGACACCCCGATGTTTTGTGTTCTACAGTATTTCCTTACTGTTTGACAATGGCGTCCGTTTTACGAGGATAAACCTGTCCAAAAGTTATACAAAAGAAACACCGTATGCGTAGGTTACTTTTAAAGCTGGATGAATTTCCAGGAAAAATTATTGGAGCTTAAAACCTAGAAAAGGAGACGCTTTTTTGTACATACTCAACTTGTGATGGCAAACTTGCCTAACTAAGGCTTGGGGCCAGAAAGAGGGGGCTAATGTTCATTGTTGATGGGCAGTGGCGCCACTAGTTTTGTTTTGAAAGACGCTGGACAACATGTGACAGATTTTTTGCTCGTTTGTAAGTCAGTTTTCACCTTGTTTTGAAAGCTAATTTCCCGTATAGAAGCAAAATTATCTTTATTCCATCGCCTTGTCACTGAACAGTCTTATTTCTTAACTTGTCGCAATGGTTTCACTGACTTCTGTGATAACTAACAATGAATTTTAATTTGGCAAAAAAGGGAGCACTTGTGCCGCCAAAACAAAAAAGCATACTGAAAGAACAACGAAACAGAGTCACGTGGCTGACTGCTGTTGGTTAATTCCCAATTTTAATATAGATTTACAGTTTCAAGTCACTATAGTCAGTATGACGTCTTTTTAAAATAAAAGACCGGAAAATTTAACTGGGAACTAGACATTGACGTCTCTGATCGTATCGGCTTTTGAACTTGGTGAACGTAACCAAAAAAAAAATAGAACGAAAGTGAGCAAGCCAAGTGTTTTATGTATTAAGAACATTGTCAGCGATTGGCCTTGGTTTTTATGTTAACCTTTGGCCGGCCAGCGTTCAAAAAGCAGGTAAAAAGTCACGAAATTTTTGGGCTCGAAGCTCTTATTTCTTCCAAAAGGGCGGAGAAAAGCTCAAAAATCCTTATATGTCGAGAGACTGTGGTCAGCATCCTTCGTATGCGTTGTTGTGGTTTTGCTTTGTGGTAGTTTAGCTGGGCTGTAACACCCTAAAATGCCCTCAAGCCCTTTTCAGCTCTTTTACTTTTTTGTTTTCCTACTCGTTACTTCTCCTGTTAACTATTTATGTGCTGTGTAATGACCCCCGACGCCGCCTTCAGCCTTAAACAACAATTTTCCCTGAACTTTATTCCCTTGCCACTGCGACTTGCTCCCCAACGCTTCTTAATTCGACAGTAAATTCCAATGCAACTAATTACGAATCCTGACAGCAGCTTGGTGGAGCAGTTGGTCCATACATCAATTCACAAAGAACCCTATTTTCTTGATTAGCACAGATTCCTTATTACACAGAGCCAAAGTTGTGTTACCCTCTTCAAATTGTATTAATGATGGCTAGTCAACATGGCTTTGATGGATGAGCTCCATCAAGGCGCAAGAGTCACGTAAAACTCCCCAAGTGTTTCCACAATTGCCTGCTGTTTCATTGTTCAAACTTGAGACATACCAGAATTTAGTAACAGCCTTAAGCGACTTCCATTATCGCGGTTTTGGGGGAGCAACTAGCTTATTTCGTAATGAATTTGACCTTTCTAGAAGGAGCCAAAACTTCACTGATCTTTTTCTCCTCCGATTTTGGGTTTTCGAAACGTGCAATTTGAAAATTTGAAGCATTTTGAGGCCATCCATGAGTTACTCCTGGGAATTATGGAATTACTCAGAAAGTTACGACTGAAAAACAACCAAACTCCCGAAAACCTCTTCAGCAATGCGAGTTATGTTCCCAGAAACATTTGTCAGATTTTGGGATACATTTTCTTTTAACATAGCTCACATTCTTCCCATCTTTTCACTTCATCCAAGCGAAAACGAAAAAGCTAGCAGGATGACAAAAAGGAAAGAAAATGTGTAAAAAGTGATGGAACATTTTTCTTGATCAGGTTTTCGGTTTTCACTTAATGAACAAATGGGCTCAAAAAGCTTCAGCAGTGTTGGCGTTCCGGACCATCAGCTTCTCTCCTTAACTATATCTATAAAAAGAAGGAAAATAGTCATACAGCACCGAGGGTTCTCAATGCTATCGCTGTTGGTACGAGATGGATGAGTCTGTTTTGTCACTACGTGTGTTTTTCCCATCTGTGACGTTGTAATGAAAGGTATCCGTTGGGGCTATCATGTGACATGTGTGATATGAAGCTCATACTATTACCTGAGCTATTCAGGTGAAGTGCGGTGTGAACAGGACCTTGATGGATGACGACTTTCAGCTAGGAGGGGGGTCCGTGGGCACTTCTATCCCTTCGTGGTTCCCTTAACGGTCCTTAAATCCATATACTTAGAAAAAAACTGCTCATCCGTCAACTCCTGACATCCGACCGAGTCTATAAAAAATGTAAAAAATAACTACCAAATTTCGGTTTGCCTTTTTACAACGTTATATTTCATGTTATATCTTTGGCACTAATGAATGTTCATTAAAGCTCCCGTATACCCTAGCTTTAGCTTATTCATGCGAAACAGTCACAGATGGCGCTGATGTTTGTTATTGTTTTGCTTTGCATAAGAAAGTAAACAAGAAATCGATAGCTAATTGATGGTAAATTTTCTACTCTTCTTTCGCTTCTGAAAAGTGCAGCTTGTCACTACAGTTTGCTGTAGCGGCACAATTTCTCAAACCATGTCGTCTAGCTTTCGAAACGAGATTTCTCGAAATGGTTTGGTCAGATTTGAAAGCAAGGACATTTTTATTCAACGTATTTCACATAGTTGCAAACTTGATTTGCATGCTACAAATGTTACAACTATTCATTAGAAAAAGGTGGATTGGTTGTGCACTAGCTATTCGTAAGTTCAGGTTTACGGTCAACGCATTTTTTCACGAATTGTACCGGTATTCCCAAAAATGTGTTCCGAATTTCCCCATGCTAATGGCCTATACCGAGCTAAGGTGTACGGGAGCCTTAACTTAAATTTTATTGATTTTTATGGATCCAATTTATTGTATTTCCTTCTCTTTAGTTCGCCCTCCATCGCCTCATCTTGAGCAGAAATCTCGAGCCGAGATTTCGCGATCCGTTTTGGCATCACCCCGCCCCTCATCCATTGCTGTCCCGCAAACCAACGGTAGCAGTAGCCATCACGTGGGCGTGGCTTCGAACCCACCGACTCCCCCGCACACGCCCAAATTGGACCCGTCTTTAGCAGCGTTGCAAGCGCATATGCAAAATGTCCTTCGAGCAGCGGCTCAAGAAAACCACGCCCATTTGACCAATTCGCACGGATCCAGCTCGGGACTGTTGCATACTTCTGCAGCCAATTTGTCCTTACCTCGTACCAATTCATTAGACCGGGTAAAGATCTGCTTGAACCAGTTCTACGTTATTTTATTCATTTATTCCGCGAAAAAAAATGTGAGAAATAATAAAACGTTAATGGATGTTTTTTCTGTAGTCATGCACCTTCACACCCAATATGGCAGCATACATGGCTATGGCAGCTTCCACATCCTTCGCACCTCCGCAACAACAGCTTTTGATGCATGGCCGGCGATTGGAAGAAAGAGGCGGTAAGTTGGATCAAACTTATTTTTATTTTATTTTCTTAAAAAAAGACAGCCAGTTTTTTCAAGTTCTTTTCGGTCTCAAATTGGTCTAGGATTACAAGGCTTTGGGGAAGAGTTGAAGGCAGCTGCAAAAGCTTGATCTAAACTCTAAAAGGATGGACCGTACATTTTTTACCATTCTTTTCTCATTTATAAAACTCCTTTAATTTTTTTAAGATTTTTTTTTTTTTAAGTTTTGGGCAATGGGAAGCCTCACCCAAGACGAAAATGAGAGGTTTTTGGGTCCCAAAATTGCCAAGCATATTTGTGTGTGGTAGGATTTTGGGGAAAAACGCACCTGGCCTTCTACTCTTCTTGTTTTCTCGTCATATGTGCATTAGCAGGGCTGCTGTAACCAAACTTTTTCGTTTTATTTCCTTGGCACTTTTCTCCCCTATTGCCGAATAAGGGCCATTTGATATTGAAAGGGTTAGTTCTATCTCAAAAACTCCCCTTTCTTTCGGATTTTATCCACTTTATTCACTCCACCGGTTCTTACTTCCCACCTCTTTCAGAAAGAAGACGAAAATGAAAAAAAAACACTTTAAAGTTTCGGTTTTGACGTGAACAAGCAAAGAAGGCCGACAATGATGTCGGAAACGTTGAGAAATTCACAAAAAGGGGTGAATTCATGCCAAACGTTTTTCCTCAACCACGTATGAAGGGGTTGAATGCTGAACCCGATCGAACCCCTTTTACCTTTTTCTGGATATTTTTTAGATTATTTTTTTTCCTTTAACCCAGCACCTTTTTATTGATAACTGCATCATCTCTCTAGCATATGGGGTTAGATGCGCCTTTTTTTCACTTAAGGGGAAGAGGGGGGGATTGGAACTCTCGGAAAAAAATCTTTTTAACCCTTGAATAGGATTTTAAGCCTCACTCTCCGGATCTGAGAGCAGGGGGGGATACAAGGAAGAGACAGCAAAGAACTAAGAGGGTGAAATGGGAAATGGAAATCTCCGCGTCCAGGGAAAGGGTAAATTTTAGAAATGTGGCATCGCACCCTCATCATCTGGCGACCCCTTCCCTGTATTCAATTCACATTTTCAATCCTTTCAATCAAAAACGCTAAAGAGCCCAAAGAAGAGGGGGTCCGGTTGGAAAATTCTTGAAATTGGGCAAAGGGGGTGAGCCATAGGTTGAAAAAAAGAAATAGGGATGGGAAATTTCGTTAAGTTTAAGTTTTTTAAGATGAAATTGTGTCGTATTTTTGTAGAGAAAAGAAGAGAAGGATATGATGGGGGGTTCGCAGGCGTTATCGAAGCTTTTTATCAACTGAAAAGAGGCCCCTGTGTGACACAACACAAAACCAACCCCTTTAGCGACCCATTTTGGGGGGACAGAGACATTTTTCATAATAATCCGTCACCCTCGCTTTATTTTCCTTTGGCCCAACTGTTTTTCCAATTGAGACCAGACCAGACGGCGTATGTACGGTTTTAAAGCGATGAAAAAGGGGAAAATTTAATCCAGATTAAGGCTTTGCCGTAAGCTAAAAAGAGTGAGAGACATTCTGTTCAAAGGGCAGGGACTTTGGCTGCAAAACGCCCCCACTCACTTTTTGGGTTCGTTTATTTATTGCTTTGTTAGGGAGAAAATTCAATGTTGGCTTGAGTCCATGGTTTAATTGTTGGCGCGTTTCTCGCAGTCCCTTTTTGGAACGTTCTTTATGAATTTAAACTTTTCATTGTTGACAATTTTTTGTTTGCCCTCGTCTGGACATTTATAGACATTTATTTAGTTTAAAAGTTTTCATTGTTGGCTCACAATGAGTATAAACATAGGAACTTGGGCAGTGCGTTTCGTGTGGATACTCGGAGTTAATATTCCAAGAAGCTGTCATTGTTGGCTCGAGTCTCATTGTTTTCGTTATCGGCCATTTTTTGCCCTTGTGCATTTCGAGACGAGTTGGAAGTTTATTGTTGCCGAACAATGAATAAGACTTGGGTATTTCATGTCTGTTGGATAAACTTAGTGTACATTCGTAAATTGTATATTTAAAAAAAACTCAGAGTGAAATTTGGGATTCGAAGCGATCGAAAGCAATATCCTTTGGTTCGGAGATTCGTTTTAATTGAAATTCAAGCTACTTAATCACTTGGGTCTTTCTATGAAGACGATTTCTTAGTATTCAGCAGAGAAATACGTGAGAATGTCATAGTAAAAACAGGAATCTTAAGGTTCCCGTATACCTTAGCTTATTGATGCGAACAGTCACAGATGGCATTGATGTTTGTTATTATTGTTTCGCCAAAGCTTTGTACAAGAAAGTAACAAACAAAAGAAATAGGTAGCAAATTGCACACAAAGTTTCTACGCTTGTTTTGCTTCTGAAAAGTGCAACTTATTGTCACCAGTTTGCTGTAGCAGCACAATGTCCCAAATCAAGTTTTTTTTTGTTAGCAGCTATATAGTGCACAACCAAAGGACAGATTTTTGCAACCAAAGGACAGATAGCTGCAAACTTCATTTGTATATGTCTAATTTATTGCTCATAGGAAGAAAATCTGCCTTGGTTGTTCACTACCTGTAAGCAAGCTCAAGTTTACTATGTCAACGAGTTTTTTCATGAAATGTACTGGTTTTCTCAAAAAATTGCTCCGAAATTCCTCATGCTAACCTCTTATACCAAGCTAAGCCATACGGGAGCCTTAAACGATCCGAATTATATTTTTAAAATTAATTTTCTGAAATACAATATAATTATTTTCTACATATATATACCACACGAAAATTCGAAACGCTTAATAACTTCTTTTTATGAGTTTAAAGAGTGCTGGAAAGACATTCCGAGCTTCCCGGTTATGTATAATGCATGAGTATGGAGTTTCTTGTTTTCATAACGAAGAAGCTTTTTCCTTTTTAATTTTCAAAGGTTTCACGTTACTTTTTCATGCAAGTCAAGCCCCAGCCAAGCCGGATATTTCGCTTGCCAGAATTTCGAGTTGGAGTAGTTCAATACGACTGCTCCACACGCTCGTAAAACTGTACAATTAATGACAATTCGCCCAACTTTCGCGCGTTTGTGTCTTGGGTTATTTTTGCAACGTTAGCACATTCCAATGGCTCTTGAAAATTTTACACGATTTATAAGTCTTCCCTCTTCGTATCCTCTTCCCCCTTCTTATCCCCCTCCCCGTTTTTTTATTGTTCAGATATAGCTTTTGATTCCGCAACAACGGTTAAGCAAGTTGCTCAGCGCATCTTTTTCAGGCTTTTCATGGTTCCTAAATCCCAGAAAATCGAAAGCTCACCTTTTGAGTTTTTTTCTTCATTTCCCTTTTTTACCACATATCTAGTTTGGAGAGCATTAGAACCGTTCTTTTCAGATTCCATTGAAACCTCCACTTTTTGACCCTTTTAAGAGTGAAAAAGGCTTAGCAAGAAATTCAATGGGAACCCCTTGCTTTTTTAACTAAAAAAAGGGAAAGAAGGAGGGAGTCCCTTTTGGATCTGGACGTGGAAACCCGTTAGCTTCGTGAAGCGTGTAGCACACGTTAAATGCCACATGTGTGGATGCTGAGTAAAGAGTTTTGGGGAATCGAAATTCACTCTATTCATGATAGGGTTAAAAAAGGGGGGAAAAGGGGTTTTCTCGAGGTTTCTCTAACGGAAATTTTTTTACCTTATTTTTTTTTACGCTTAGCTTATTCTGTTGAGCTACTCCCATCCAGCACGAATCTCACATGTGCGTGAAAATGAAGCTGTGTTCAAAAGAACAGAAAAAAATCACCCGCCGCCGCCTGTTTTGTTGAAATGCCAGCTGCAAGTTTATTTTTTTCCTTTTCTAACTCCTTTTTTTAATTAGACAATTTTATCCTTCCCTCTGAAAATGTGCGGGATTCGCGTTTTTTTTATATACCCATGGATAGAAACTGTTGGATTCGTATGACTACCGAAAGACTTCCGAGACTGCAGAGCATAATTTTGGTGCTTTTGGCATAGCATGGCAGAGCCGAGCTTGATGGATTTTTACGACTCGAATTAGTGTCTAGTCGGAAGGTTTATGAGGCTCAAGTCCCACGGAATTTAGAATGGCAGCAACCAGAGAGACAGTGTGACTTTTTTTTTTTTTTTTTTTTTTTTTTTTTTTTTTTTTAACAGTCCCTGTATTGCTGGTGATCCTCTTTGGGCATTAATTTGCCTCTTATGTCTCGAGTCGGGGGATAAGACGTTAGAAACGGGTTATAATTTGTACTTTTTTCCAAGTTTTTCTTTTTTCTTAATTTATATTTCTTGTCTTTTTTGGCTGTTGTTTTGGATTTAGGCGGTGGTGGCCTGTTTGGTGGAAGGAAAGATAGCCTGCTGTCTGGCGGAGGACGCTTATTGTCTGGCGGAGCCAAAACTGTTCCCATTGATTACACACGTTATGTCAAACGTTTCTCATCGGCTTTGGAATGCGGCTCTCATTATTGCAAAGATCTCAATTACCGGTAAGTTTCCGTTTGAGAATCGTGGATTTGGGGCTGTCGGCTCTTGTGTGGCATATTCTGTAAGGCAAGCCCCCAAATATGTCGTCTATGTAAAAATACGCAAGTGTAAAGTTTTGGACTGACGAGTTGTGCTAACAATAGGGAGCATTTTCATTGCTTGGATTGCAATGCGAGAGTCTTTGTCAAGAAAGAAGAGATGATTCGGCACTTCAAATGGCACAAAAAGCGAGACGAGTCTTTGCAACATGGATTCATGAGATATTCGCCAATGGATGACTGTTCGGATCGGTTTCGGGGCTGTTCTCATAACCGCAAGCAAACCCATTATCATTGTCTCAAAGTAAGACTTTTTTATTTTGTGTTTAAAAGACTCCCCTATTTCCTTTATCTCTCTTTATTTCCCTTTTTGTTAGTTGTGGCCATTATTTCTTTCAGACTTATTCTGTGAAGGTTTCCTTGTTAATGTTTAGTTCTTTATTTCGTTCGACTTTATTCCGTTCAGTTCTTATCTTCCAATTTTCTTAGTTGAGCATCTTTTCTAGTTTAGTTTTACTATTCTTTTAAACTCGTTTTATTGTTTCGCTTTTTCCTCTTGTTTTGTTTGTTTATTTTATTCGTTGGTACAAGTCTTTTGTTCTGAATGTATTGGTTTTCCTTCTTGTTTTTCGCAATCGTGCTTGGCAACTAATGCTTTTGTAATGAAGGACGGCTGCGATAAGGTGTACATTTCCACCTCGGATGTTCAGATGCACGCCAATTACCATCGCAAAGATTCCGCCATCATCCAAGAAGGATTTCAACGATTCCGAGCCACCGAAGATTGCCAGACATCTTACTGCGCCTTCAATGGTCAACGTACTACTCATTTCCATTGCCGCCGTGGCGGATGTCTTTATACTTTCAAAAACAAAGCTGATATGGGTAAGTATTTTTTATTGATCTATATATATATATAATATTATTTGTGAAAGAAATCGTTGACTTGAAATTCGAAATTCGAAAGCTTCTCTAACTAATAAGTTGATGAATTTTGGGATCCTAGAAAAGCACAAAACGTACCACATTAAAGACGAGCAGCTGACCAAAGACGGCTTCAAGAAATTCATGAAAAACGAAACGTGTACTTTCGAAGCATGTCGTTTTTCGAAAGTGTGCAATCACATTCATTGCATTCGGCCAGGCTGCAATTATGTGCTGCATTCCTCGGGCCAATTATACTCGCACAAACGCAAGCACGAGCGCAGAGATAACGAGTTGGCCTACCGCAAGTACAAACTGGCCCAAAGTGTGATCAAGTCTTTAAACGGACCTGGAAGTTCAGGAGCTTCAGCTTCCGCGGATGGCGCTAATGCCTTTCCTCCTGTTGTATTAAGTCCCGCGACCTTAGCAGCCTTTGGCGAGCAGGTATAACAAGATGAATGGAGTACATTTCCCCCAAATTACTCAAAAGACTCAACATTTGTGGTTGGTGTTTTTGTCTCTTTGTCTCTTTAGTTTCCCTATCACAGTGATAGCAGTCTTTCCGAGTCTTTCTCCGCAGGTGGAGCCGGCCCTTCCACTCCACCTGCTGTGTTACCCATATCCTTTCTATCGTCAGAGCAGCAGCAACAGCAGCAGCAGTCTCATTTGCAATTCTTGTACAACTGTAGCCGCTCAATCTCGCCCTCCATGCTGCATTCCGAAGCGGCGTTGGAGCGGAAGCTTTTGCCACTCAGTCCGGGACAACCCTGTCCGCTACAGTGCGAACTCACGTGCCAGGAACATTGGCACTGCGCAGAGGAAAACTGCTCGACGGCCTTCCGGTCGCGGGATGCTGCGCTAGATCATGTCAGACAGCATATGCAACAAGAACAGATTACGGCGCTGTGTTACGTGCTCGCCGAGCCGGGACAAGGGGATTGTCCCGCTTCCTGCCCCATGCAAGCTCGAGGAAAACACTACCACTGTCTTTGGGTAATTTTCTTTTTACCATTTTCTTTTACCGGTTTACTAGCCTGTTGTCGTTACTATCATCTTTTTTTCCTACTTATCATCCTATTCTTGGAAATATTGTTACTTTTGTTGGATTGTTATTATTATATTATAATTGTTATTTAATGAAAACTATTTAATGCGTTACGGTCTTTTATATATTCTACTTTTAACATCCTTCATTTCCTGTAAGGATAAGGGAGATTTTTAGGGACAGAAAAGAAAGACTTTAATCATTTAAGAGTGTAATCGTTATCCTATTACATTTGTTCACGTAGGAGGGCTGTGGAGAGGTTATTTTGCCCCAAGACAAGCCTTTTCGACGTCTGGATCACTTCAAGATGCATGAGTATACGCGTCGAATGAGTTTGGGGGTCAAAGAGAGCCCTTCGCCGAGCTTCGTTTTACATCCAGGTGCATTAGGAGCAGCCATGGCAGGCGCTTGTCCTCAGGGTTTTACGCTGGACTCGGTTTTCCGACGGAAACGGGGCCGTCCGCCCAAGAATCGTGTCATCGAAGTCTGGAATGAATGTGTAAGTGGGCTGAATTAGAATGAATGGAAGCTTTTTCATCTCTTTCTTTAAACTTATTTGGTTGTTTGTCGGTTTCCTCTATAGATGTCAACGGCTGCAGGAACGGCCGACTTGCCTCAAGCTATCTTCACCAGTTTCAAACTGCCCAAACCCAATTCGCCGCCGTTGCCTCATTTCTTGTCCCCGGCGTCTTTCGCTGCCGTGAAAGCGGAGCCGATGAGCGAGACGAGTGCTGCTGCGACAAATGTCACCCAAACGAGCGCCATTGCTGCTTCACCGAGTAGAATGAGCGATTCGCCTCTGAAAGGAGATGCGGAAGCGGCTGGGTCCGGAAGAGATAGTTTCTACCCGATTCCGGCAGGATCGGTTTGTCCAGACCCTTTCTGTCTGCTCGCTGGAACCTCCCATTTCCATTGTGCTCATCCACGTTGCTGTTCGGCATTAGAATCAGCTTCCGCCTTGGGACCGCACGTACAACAATTGCATAGTCAACAAGATATTCTGGAGGGCTTTGTCTACTTTGATCGTTTAGTCGACTGCAGATTGCCCACATGCACATAGTAAGCCCCTTTCCATGTCGGAATTGTTCTCAAAAGCTGATCCTTTTAACAATTCATTTAATTCTTTAATAACTTATAGTTTAAGGGTTAGATTACTTAATAATTCATTCGTACAAGTATTCCTTTTTAACATTCCAGGAATGAATAACGACGGAATATAATTATTTTCATATACGCAAATGGCGTAATCACTTTTAACGTTATTCTCCCAACAATAATCTTATTAGTTCCTTTAATAATCGTTTTTAATTGGGCAAAATAAGTGTACTCTATTTCTCTATTATTTAATGTTTTGATAAGAAGACTAATGTGTGCCTGATTCCATTTTCAGTAATAAACAAGAAGGCCATTTCCATTGCGTACGACCGGCATGTGGCTTAACGTTCACGAAGCCCTCCGCAATGTTATCGCACGAGCATTGCCGCGACAATAAAAGCAACGAAAACGGGGAAAGTGGGTCGCCTCGACCAGCTTCCGCGTCCACACCCACCGAAGATAACACCTCGCCGAAGACTGTGAAAGCGGCTGGTACATTCTACCCTATCCCCGCCTTCAAATCAGAACGGTCTAACTCGCGAGAAGGATCCTGCTCCCGTTCGCCTTCACCTTCTCGTTCACCTGTAACGACGCCGAGTGCCAAAGACGTTTTACAACACCAGCATAGGAACCCGTCGCCTTCAGCGTTGATCAAAGCCGGGCCTTCTGCCCAAGCCATGGCCCAGATTGAAATGCCGTTGTTGTACGGTCCGGCCTCTTCATGCGGCCGGCCGTTTTGCAAACTCAAGCGACGCGAGCATTATCATTGCGTCGTCTGCAATCAAGCTTTCTCTGAGCTGGAACGACTCCAGCCCCATATGCTCAAACACTGCTCGGGTGCGTTGCAATGGGGGAACAAAGAGGCAGAAGACAGCGATATGTTCCTTTCGAGTTCTATTGCGTCTTCCAGTGCGCTGGCTTCCGCCCAACAAAGACAACAGCAAGTTGAACTCATGTTGAATGGTCCGCCCGAGTCTTCCTCGCCACTTCCCTTACCGCCACCGCCTTACATGCCGCCGTTTGGCATCCTTCCTACACATTCAATGTCTCCGAGCTTTTTGCCACCGCATTTGCCTCCGCTCTATTCCAGTACGCCTTTTTCACTGCCTTTTGGGGCAACACCCCCTCAACTCTTGGGCTCCAAACGCCCCTCACCCTCGCCCACAGACCTGTCACCCACCGACGCCAAGAAATTACGCTTCCCAACCAGCATGAGGATACTCAAAGATGAACCCGTGCCAGAAGGATACATCCGTTACAGGTACTTTATCTGTCTTTTTTAGAATTCAGCTCTCATTTTTCTTGCACATTTCTACGGTTAATTAAGTTGATTTAAAGAAGAATTTTAATTGAGAATAATATATAGGAATGCTATTTTTTCGGTTTGCGCAGCGCTATATAAAGTATTTCCAATTCTGTCTTGTTACGTAACGTAAGTGCTAGGCGTGACTTCGGTGTTTCTAAGCATCATGAAACGTTGCGTAAGCAGTTCTCGGTTCGCTAGTCACGGAACCACGTGATCCAATATTTTGAAATCCCAAAGTCCATTAACCGGAGCATGGCCCTATTGGTATCCTGTTGTGGGTTCTGCCGAAGAAAAGCTGCATCGTGCGACTCGCAGCCTGCGGTTTTATCCTTTCGATTGAAACCG
Source organism: Lepidurus arcticus (assembly GCA_003724045.1). Classification (NCBI taxonomy): domain Eukaryota; kingdom Metazoa; phylum Arthropoda; class Branchiopoda; order Notostraca; family Triopsidae; genus Lepidurus; species Lepidurus arcticus. Next base: position 110,397 of record RJJA01000097.1, read on the forward strand.
CCGCAATAGTGTTGGCAGGCCCCAGTCGTCCCTTTTCCTCCGATAGTTCCAAGAGAATATGACACTAGGACGTCAAAAACAAACTGCTAAAATTACACAAACGTAAACTAGCGTGACGTAATTACATGGCGGAAAGTTGTACATCTTATAGCGGGTTCCACTTGCTGCACTGGTGCAATATTTTTCGCACTCAGTGTGTATAGACAGTGTGCAAAGATATACAAGTTTGACACACTGAGTGCCAAAAATATTGCACCAGTGCAGCAAGTGGAACCCGCTATTAGTTTCGATCCGAGGTCGGCAAGCACGACAGTCTGATGACTAGTACACCATACCACAGCTCTTATGTGTCATCTCTAGTTGCCCTCATTAAATTAAAAGGCTTGCCACGAAGTTACGGCAGAGAATTCGCAGCGGCTTGAAAAAACCCTGCAGCTCAAATACCCCGTAGCGTGGCATGCCGCTACCTTGCAGCGATCTGCAACAGAACCCACGAAAGGGTACCAATAGTAAACGCAATAGTCGAAAGAAACGTAGTTAGGAAATATATATTATTTTTGTGGTTCTTTTTTAGAGACAAAATTCCTTTATGTGCCTATTACCCGCTTTTAAGTTATGTATTAGGTTATCTGGATTTAGTAATTAGATTTTAGTTATTTGGATAGTAACTGAGATTTAATCCCATTTCTTATTTCTTTGATAGGTTTAACGAAGATTGTGGCTACCAACAGTGTGGTTACCGAGAACACCAGACGCATTTCCATTGCATGAGGCCAGACTGCGGATATAGTTTCTGCGATAAGACGCGATTTGTGCAGCATACGGCTCGTCATGAGCGTTTGGACACGCTTATGGGTGGGGATTTTGCGCAGTACCGCGCAGCAGTCCCTTGTGGGCGGAGTCATTGCCTCTATACTGCCGCGCTAGGTGAAATATTATAAATAGGTTCTTAAAATACTTAAACAATCTGTTAATGAAGGGTTCCTTGATATCACCACAGGTTCGGTCCAGAACAAAGCGTCTCACTTTCATTGCCTCAAGTGCGATTTCGTGTGCACGGATACCAACAAAGTGGTTGCGCATCGCAGACAGCATCAAAAGACGGATTCCATTTTGGCAGCTGGATTTGAGAAGTTCACTCCTGCTCAAGTTTGCCGGGGCGGAGCTGAGGCATGTCCTCATTCCACCAAACAAACTCATTACCACTGCTTGAAATGCGGTTATGCCGTGTTAGGGTTATCACAAATGTCGGCTCACAAGTACCGACACATGGAAGGCAACTAGAAGCAACTACACGAAAAAATAAAAAAAATACCCAACGACGTATTAATTTACGTAAGAAGCAACGAAGTTCACGTAATTCTATGATATTGCTTTAGAGAAACTCCAACCAGGATTAAATCCTGTGTGTGGTTTCCAAATCAACGGTTTAAAACCGTGTTCTATTTTTGATAAAACCATTTGCACTGTGCACACCTGACTTGACCTGAGCTATAGCCATTTGCATTTTTTCTTCTTTGAAAAAGGAATGTCACTTTTTTTTAATTACCAAGATTCACGGGCTAAACAAAACGGGGCACACGAGTGTGTAAGAAGTGCCTTGGAAGCTTATTTTTACGAGCTCCACGAATTTCGGAATATGTAAACAAAAGAGCTTTTTTCGCTACAGTACCACCATATATTTACACTAGACCCCACCCGATTTTTGATTTATTACTATGATATTTTGTCCAGAGTCTTAGACAATAACTCGTACATGGTTCTTATATCTCACGAAAAAATATGAAAAAATTATGAAAAATTACGAGATTCTAATATGCTCGTCCTGTGAGAAAGGGTTTTAAAATGTAATTGAACCCATACTGCATTGAATCGCTTTCTTCTTGCCAGTCATTTTGTAGTAATCATCATGTCAGTCCCGGTTATTTAATTTATTTTCCTTGGACAAGTCAGTATTAGAACTTTTTTTTGCACACTCCGCCCCCACCATGGTTTCGTTTGTTATCTTTTACCTCCTTTCCCGTAGTTTTACTGTCATTTTTTTAGAAAAAGTTTTACCAGCCAAAACTGTCGATTTAAGTATCGTAAGCCATATGACGCAAGTCTCATAAATCCTCCATTTGCCGTTTCGTTTTATTCTCCAAAATGAAATCAGAAGTGCCAAGTAGGGCATTCAAAACCAATTTTCTTAAAGATAAGACGTAATTTTTAGAAGTAATTAAGATAGAATATTGACGGCAGAACTCGAGCAGTTTTTTGTTCCAGGGTTTTCTTATAATTATGCGTATAATGGTATTATCCAAGGAATATGTGTATAGTTGCGGGACGGTCTTTTTTTATGTAAAGGTTACGATGAAGAATTCGATGTCGATGTGCCATGTCTGAAACTACTCAAAATGTGTGTACGGCGTCCATTGTATACCAGTGCCATGTTTATTTCCCATCCAGTGCAGCTGAAATTGTTGCTTGTGTTCGAGTGTAGGATGTCGTTAGCGTGTTTATAGGGTCTCCGGGTAGGAAATTTTTTATTAATATGTCCAATCCAAAAAAAAACTGCCATGTTTTATGGAGGCACGTATGAACGAATTTGTGGAGGAATGTGTTAGATTTTAGGGAGCAATTTTGAAAAGGGACCATCTTTTAGAATTATTATCACCCAGTACAACCCATGGAAAATATTTCTTGAAACATGAAAAAGAAAGCGTATGAAATTTGTATGTGACCTCTTCTCGGTGCCTTTGTCGTTCATAAAAGGGAGGGAAAACCACGTGTGCTAACTCGCTATGTAAATGTTTTCCCTTTCGGGTGAAAAATTTCATCAAAGAGGTGACAAAAAGCTAAGCAAAGGCTTTCCTGTGATGAATACAACGGTTATAAGTAACGAAACTTGCATTTTTAGGTTGACTTGAAGGGTAAATAAGCTCCAAGCGTTTTAATTTGTTCAAATTTAAATCTCGCGCCCAGGTTAAAAGTTCCGCCCTATGAAGCCCCACCCTACGAATTGTACATCAAAATCCCGGTTTGAATTTCCCGCCCAGGATCCTAAGACCCGCCTTTTTCTTAATGGTGGAAATTTGTTTGGCGTTGTTTTTCGATTTATTCTTTGACTGAAATACTATAACCAGCAAAACATGGACGCAGCGGAAATCGCCAAAATGAAGGTATAATATCATGTAGTTTCTTTTTCACTCGTTATGATAAAGATTGGACGGTTTAGGTAGCTGATTTGAAAAAGGAATTAAAATCGCGGTCATTGAGCACGGTCGGTAACAAGACTGAGTTAGCTGACAGGCTTGCTGAAGCATTACAAAATGGTAATTTGTGTGAAATTACGACTCTATCATAAACTAAACATTATATTTTACTTTTTTTTTTACATAGAAAGCGATATTGGTTTGGATGGCGATAACGACGAGCTCATCGACGAGGATGATGTCCTAGCTGCAAGTTTTTACTATTTTTTTTTTACTATCCGTCGCTCATTTTCGCGCATGTTTTTCATATAGGATGAGTCTGAAATCTTGGACGAAAATGGAGAAAGCGCAGCTGAGGATGAGTTGCTTGAAACCGCTACTCCTACGACCAAAACAGCCCCCAAAGCCTTAACTGTTAGTGCATCATCAGCAACTGGAACATCGACGGCAACCACAGCCAAAAAAATCGTACTTAATCGTGCCACCAATCCCGTAGTTTTAGCTGTTCCCGAACCAGAAAAGACTCCAACAGCAGTGACAGAACAAAGCTCAAGTCAGGAAGCCTCTAGCAATGAAGATGAGCCCAAAGTAGTTAAACTAGACGGCATTTCTGCTAAAGAGGTAACTTAATTCCTTGCAAAAAAACACAACTGATCGGCGTTGCTATATTTGTGCTAGCGCTTGGAACTGAGAGCCAAGAAATTTGGAGGAGATTTGCCTCCTAACGCAGACCTCAAAAAACAGGCTAGAGCTGAACGTTTTGGTATAGCCAATGCCGGGGAATCGACTCCTAAGGTTGAAAAATTTGCCATTTTTCTTGGTGTTTTCTTCACTTAAGTAAAATAAGGCTCACGTTTCGGTATATTGAATAGGGGGTTGACTTGGAAAAGTTAAAGCAGCGTCAAGCGCGTTTTGGGGTACTAGAATCCGCCGTTTTGAAGAAAGCCGAAGTGGACGAGAAGAAGGTAAAACGTGCCGAGCGTTTCGGCGGAACAGCCACAGTCGCAGCCACAGCCCCCAGCAGTGAAGGCAGTAGCGAAGCGAAGAAGAAAAGAGCAGAACGTTTCGGTTTACAAGCCGCATGAATACCAAATTAATGTATTTCTTTTTACGAATGCTAACTAAAAGCTGAACTTGTGGGTTGACATTTGTTGTTGCCTTCTTCTGTACTTTGATCTTGTACTTCGTTCAAGCTCTTTTTCCTGGAAACAGTAAGTGTGCTTGTAAAAGTCAGACGAGGAGGGGTGAAATGACTCCAAAGCCTCAGGGTAAAGGCTCCTAATGAGCCCTTGAGGTTTTATTCGTAGAATTCTAGTCGGATCCGGACTACAGTATCCCAGACCCTATTAACCTTGACTACGTGCTGTTCCAAGTCGTCAACGCATTTTCACTCGGTCCAATTTGGCCCCCTAGAAAGCGCAGCCCCTATTTTGATGTCTAGATTTTAAGCCAGTTTCAGCCAGTTATGCTACCCTCTAGTAATAAAGTAGGCCTTTTCTTATGCAATTGTATACCTTTGCACAAGCCGCACCCCCCGTAGGCCTCCTCGTTGCCTAACAAGGCTTCGAGTGATTTCTGACTTGTTACTATGGGAAGACAGTCTTGCTACGGCTCTCGTTCACACGTGACTTCAAAACAACACCGGCTCGAGAGAAGTCTTCTATTTTTCGACTTACAAAATTGCTGTGAACTTCTTCGTCTAGTCAAAAATTCTTGGGAAGAAAAGGGAACAAGTCAATCAAAGAGAGGAATTTAGCCAGTAACTTTACCTAGCAACGAAGGAAACATGTTTATTCTACTGGTAAACCGAAGGTTTTGTGCCAATTTGGATACCTTATCGCATTTGGAAAATCTCGGGCCAATCAGATCGTAACTCGCAGCTTTTCGCCTTGGGAAAAACTAGTACCGTATTTTTGATTTTAAACCGTCGGAGAAAGGAGGATATATATCTTAACGAATTTATGGATGGTCCCTTGGAACATTCCGGACGCGTTTGGAGTTAGAGGGGCAAATATTCGAAATTTTGACTTCTCCCCATATTCTATTTTCCTTTCCCCGCTTTTCCCATGTTTCAGGTAAAGACCCTTGACCTCGCTTTCGTACCCACTCGCCTTTTTATTTGCTTCCTATTCCTCCTTTCCGTGTCTGTCTCGACTTCTAAGGTCGACCCTTTAGCTGGCAAATAGGGAGGCCTTGGCGGGCTTATGACACACTCTTGGAAACAGTATGGTGTATGTCAAATAGAGGAAGTGATCGTATAGAGGAGCGATAGCGCGACTTTTTTTCCCGGTAACATTCGCACAGAGGGCAAATGAACTCGTTTTCCAGTTTTGCTCGCCTGGCCAGTCATACAACGGCTTGGGTGTTTGACCTTGTTAGGGTCACATACTCCGTTGATCTGATATGCGAAGCCCCAGTTCTATTTTACTAACTGCCCTCATGTGACTTTCCGACATTCTGAGAGAGCAATAGTGCGACAAGTAGTGCCGAGCGAAATTCGAAGGGTCTCTCTTTTAAACAGTTGTGGGTGTGTGAAGACGCGTAGTCATGCATCGCTTTTGGAGACGTGTGTGGATAATTTGCGAAAGACCGGTGGGTTGTTTTTCTTGATCTTTGGTTGTTATCGTTGCCTTGAAAAGTTAAGCAGTATGAAACGGCGCGCGCCAGTATCAGTTGTATTATGGTGGTCACGTGACCTGCCAAAGCATGCCGGTGACGTTGTTTTGTCAACACCTGCATTACTTGAGGAAAGATTAAACACTTTTTCGCGTTACTAGGTTAAAATATAGTCATGTTCTATGAACGAAATCCCGGTGATCCTGTCCGAGTCAAAGCGAAAGTAAAAATCCACTTATTTTTTTTTGAGAAAAACAAGAATACTTTGCGTCTTATAATTGATTGTTATGTAGAGATTTTGGTCTTCATTGTGGGTTTGATTTTGATTCTTGTTTTGGTTGGGTTATTTCTAGAAACTAAATGGTCCTATGGTCCCAGACTATCGCAAATTTAGCGTTGATCCGCAAATAACCACGTTTGAAGTGTTACAAACCATTGTTACGCGAGCTTTTGATCTACGTGGAGAGTTTTTGCTAAGCTATAGGTCGGAAGATAACCAAGGCCAAGAGATCTATCAGCCTTTATTATCAGATTGGGATCTAGATGCTGCCTTCCTTGAGTAACTAAAAGCCTTCTTTATGCTAAATCTTGCACCGTGTTTTGACATTCCCTTCTTTCTCTCGTTTTAGGGCCTCGGACCCTTACTTGGTACTCAGAGTAGATATTAAGCCTGTTGAAGAACATGTAGAAGAATGGGATATCGTGGCTTCAGGTGAATTTGCGCCAGTCGTATCCAAAGAATCCAAGCCTCCAGAAATGCTCTTCCAAGATAAACTCTTTTCTAAGGTATATTTCAGCCATTCGTTAAAACAAATTAAAGAATGTTTCATTTAAAACTCGCTTCAATACTAATTGTCAATGTATGTTAGATGGAGCGCACAATTAGTCTAATGCAAAAGGCGTTGAACCTAACCTCTTCAGAAGGCGAAAACGGAAACTCGGGTATTTTACGTCCTCTTTCTGACGCTGAGTTTAGAAGCTATCTTGATCCCTTTGGGAAGCTGCAAAAGCCGATGGAATTGAGAAGTAGAATATTCCAGGGAGGCTTAGAACCCAGTCTTAGGTATTAAAAAATGAAAAGAAAATAAGGGTTTACCAGTATATTTTGGATTTAATTTAATTGTATTATTTTCAATGGCAGGAAAGTCGTGTGGAAGCACTTGTTGAATTTGTACCCAGACGGCTTGAATGGCAAAGAGCGGATGGATTACATGAAACGCAAATCAGAAGAGTACTTTAGATTACGAGCGTCATGGCGCGAAAGACTGGAAAACCGAACTTTACCTGAAAATATGAAGAGTGTGACTCACATGGTCTGGAAAGACGTTCTACGAACTGACAGAATGCACGATTTTTTCAAAGGTGCAGATGACAACTCGAATGTGGTAGCGCTCTTCAATATGTTGACAACGTAAGATTCGTAAATCCTCGTTAAATTTGACCTTTTAAAAAAAATCATTACGTTAATTTTTTTATTATTATTATTAATTTATTTTTTTTACTTAGTTTGTTTGTCTTTCTTGGTCGTTCTCATTTAAATTTTGTTGTTCCTTTCACAGGTATGCGCTCCACCATCCTTCGGTTTCGTATTGCCAGGGTATGAGTGATTTAGCCTCTCCCTTGCTGGTAACATTAGCAGATGAAGCGCAGGCCTATGTAGCTTTCTGCGGCTTAATGACAAGACTCAAACCCTCATTTATGTTGGATGGTTTGGCTATGACAACACGGTTCCAGCATTTAACTCTTGCCTTATCTCATTACGACCCTGTTTTCTATCAGTATCTAAAACAGCACCAGGTATCTCCTTAGAAAAGAAAACCCAAAAATACCTGTTTTTAACCCTAATTTTCAGGCCGACGACCTGTTGTTTTGCTACCGATGGCTATTACTGGAAATGAAACGAGAATTCGCCTTTGATGATGCGTTACGTATGCTGGAAGTGATGTGGAGTTCTCTACCCTGTAAACCAGGCGAGATAGCGTTAAACGAGGTAAATACTAAAATTGTAAATAATGTTTAATACTTTTACAAGGCTCTGAAAAATTGTTTGACACGGTCTTTCTATTGGTTTAGGTCTTGCCAAATTTCGATTACCAGTCACCGCCGCTATCTCGACCTAAAGAAAACGTGTACACGAGAGTTTGTGCCATGAGACGGCAAAGCTCTTCAGCTTCGATTTGCTCTACCAGCTCAAGGGCAAGGTGCAACTCAGAGGACCTTTTGGACCATTCCCATTCCCTGGATAATGACAAATTCCAGGAAGAAGAAGTGACTCAGGCCGAAGAAAAATCTTCGTCAACCTCTTCTTTGTCATCCAGTAGTACTTGCCCATGTTTGGCAGAATCCCAAGATCTGCTAGGACCTACATCTTTGAGCTCAACCTTGAAAGAGCCTCTCCCGAGCCCTAATCACCTCCCCAGATCGCCCAACATTTGTATAAAAAAATCTGTAAATTCGGATCCCCATAGCTTGCCTAATGGTTGTGCTTTTGCCTTCCGAAACGAAGATCAGAACGATACTGGGACCTCTAGAAGAAGACATGAGACACGAGCTTCAGGCAAAGAAAGTGCATTTGGATCATTGGGCAGCAGTTTTGACACGATTGATATTCCTCCCAATCCAGAGCGTAGAGTCCAAGGCGACTGCACAGTAAATCGAGATTCGTTAATTTGCCGGACTCCAGTCATCCCAGTGGAACAAGCTGCTTCGCAAAGCACTTGCTCAAACCATAACAAGAATGTAAATCACTCTTCTCTTCCTACGTTGACGGACTCCGGGTTGCACGACCCTGATCCAATTTGCGAAGAAGCCATCGAATTGACCAGCGAGAAAAACCCAGGTTCCAGTCATGATATTGTTGTTTCAAATGGACACGGGCCATTTCAGGAATTGCCACCTCCGGACGAGTTTGGAGCAGGAAATCCGTTTCTAATGTTTTTGTGTCTCACTGTGCTGCTTCAGCACCGAGATCATATCATGAAAAACCGGCTAGATCATAACGAACTCGCCATGTATTTCGATCGAATGGTCCGAAAGCACGACGTAAGCAAAGTTCTGCAGCAAGCAAGGAACCTGTATACGAAGTATTTTGCGCGAGTTTCCAAAGGTTCGCCAAAACATGGCAGCAATATGAAGGTATAGTGAGACGGCGACAAACGAAGGGTATTTCTTGTTCTTATCATAATAGTTGTGTATATAAATGGTCTTTGTTTTCGAATCGTGTTTTGTTTTGTAAAGTTTGCCATTATTTTTTTAAAATTTTCAACAATTTGTTTATTTCATTTGTTTTCCGGAAAAGGGGGGGGGGGATTGGAGTAGATGGGCTAGATTGGATTTGTTGGGAAATGCCAAATGTGTTCGAAATATGCGAGTTCCGTCGTCAAGGAGTGTTTTCATGATGGCTGGACTGTGATAGATACGGTATTCCGGCCATGGACAAGAAATGAAGCCTTGAGCTGTTTTAAGGCTTGTTGTACAAAATAGATTATCTGATATTAATCCACCGCTTTTAAAATTTTCTATAATTAATGTACTGCGGTTTAAAGCATCGTCTATTACAGCGACTTTTTAGGTACAGAAGTAAATGTTCTGAAAGGATATTTACTCTTTGAAACGGCGCCAGATAAGAAAATCGATACTTTATAAGTGAAACCGATATTTTAATAATCGATGTCGTAGATATCGACTAGAATTGCGGCCATTTTGTGTTTTCGCGTCATTTCAGTCGTTCGCTTGTCTGGTGGAAACGTGTATGAACAGCGGGAAATTATATTTCTCTAACTCATGCCATTTGAATCAGTAGAAAACGCAATTATAAACTATAGGAATAGGTCGGCTTAAGCTGTCTAGTAGTTAGCTACTACAATGGAACCCGAATTGGTCGCCCAGAGTTTAAATTTCCACGGGCAAACTTTAAACAAACTTTGGGAGTCAGACGGACAAGGTCCAAATGCCTTGCATAATGTGAGTCTGAGGAACGTGGACTTCGGAGTTTACAACCAACGTCAAGCAGAATTGGGGTAAGTAATATTTGTTCAACCGATGTTCGGTTTTTTTGTTTTTAAGATCGACGCCATGTTCGAGTTGTAACCTGAAGTAACCTGTTTTACAACTCAGGATCCAGGAAAGGAGCAAGAGGATGAAGGTGCAACAACTTATGGTAAACAAAGCCGCTTCACTCTTTAGTTATGAGTTAAAGAAAGCTACCAAACCATGCGCTTACACTCCCGGTGATGAAGGTAAAGGTTTTAAATCATTGAGACTCGCCTCGTCTAATTTTTTTTTCTAAAGAAATATGTGCTGTTCCACCACCTTTGGAATGCTTTCTGAAAATTGATCGCAACGACTGTCGTCGTCATTTCTACCAAAGTGCTCGCGTAGGGCAACTATTGATAGCACAAGTTGTCCAGAAGAATTACTATGGCGTCACCTTGAAAGTAATTGCCACTGATAGTCTTCATCTGAGAGATTTACGCGACATGGGAGTGAAGGTGAGTTAAGATGCACAGTTTTAGTTCGTGTACCACGTCCATATTCTTATGTTGTTACCTTTTCTGGCCATGAAAACAACCGTCTAAAGGCATGAAAGCAGATCTGGCTAAATATTTGATACGCTATTGCATATTGCTCATTGAGATCTGACATTCCCTTTGGATGGGATTGGTTTAAATCTGGGAAACACAAAGTCCTTAATGCAAAAACAAATCCGACCCTCTTACGTGTGTGGTTTCATCTTTCAAGAACGGATCACTTAAGAGATTCTAAAAAGTTTGAGAACCCCAAAAATGGTGTGCACAAGCCTATTTCTCCTGTTTATAACTTAACTACATAATGCTTTAGCAATTAGGCGCGCAAATACGTCGTCTTTACATGTTCGGGAGTCTTGGAATCCCGTGGATTATAATTATAAACCTCGTATCCTTGCTCGTGGCAGCCAAAACTACTAGTTTTATACTCAAAAGCGTACAGTTGATGCTCTTATCCCCCCAAAAAACGCTTGAATCTAGAAAAAAAAAGTTCCGAGTCTTGAAAATTGACCCTTTTTGGTATGATCAATGAAACCATGAACTTAACCAATACCTTTGACTTGCTATCCTACAAGGCGGTGCTCTCTGCGGATCAAATACCCTCCGGAAACAGTTACAACGTCGGAGACTTGCTCCGCATTATGGTCCTCGAGGTTGTAGCCGACGCAGAAAAGTTGTACTGCACTTTGCGAGGCGAAGAGAAAGCCAAACTGGGTTTGATCACTAAAGAGGATCTCCCTGCATCTTACAGGTACTTTACTTAACTTTCGTCTTTGAGTTTTTCTTAATTATCCATTTATTTTTCGTTATTTATGAGCTTTGGTTCGGTTCAGGCATTCAGGCGTATTTTCGTACGTAATTTTACAGAAAGACTTATTGATTTGTATCTTCTTTAGACTATTGATTGAACACGAGGGACAAAGTTACGAAGAAAGCCTGACGTCATGTAAAGCATTCGCCAATCCTAATGCTCTAGAACACATGGCTGCCTCCTTAGGCTTGGACTTGTCGACCGACAGCAGTTACTCATTCATTAGTGGATTGAAGTAAGCATCTTATTGCACAATTTTTAATTATGCGATCTTTAAGAATTAAATTTACGTTTAAATTGAAATTGTAGGCGAAATTTAAGTTACCTTTTAGCCTCGTGATATTGTTTTCAAGCAGCTGTATATTTGTTTAGTGTTCCAATCCCTGCGGACGCTTGTGCTCCAGCGTTGCGATTGGCGCAGAATGGCAAATGGGCGTTTCGTTCTGTATCGGATGGGATTCGCTTATTCAAAGCTGGGCAGCAAACGGAAGCGTTTCAATGCCTCAATAAAGCGCTGTCTATTGACCCGCAAAACGTGGAGGGTTTGGTGGCACGGGGTGCTTTGTATGCCAATCGGGGTAATTTCGCCAAAGCGGTTCAGGATTTTGAAGAAGCTATCAAGTATAAGCCCGGTCATACAAATGCAGTATCCTATTTGGGAGAAACCTTAGTCGCGATGGGCAAACAGTAAGTTTTTTTTTTAATATATATACTAATACATTATGTATTAGTAATAATTTTTACGTTTTTGCTGTCACTCGAAATTATTTTCCAGGAATAATATGCTTTATTGTTTTGTGAAAGGCTCGCGGAAACTAGCAAGCGAGACGAAGCTATGGCTGCGTATATGCGGTGCTTGCAAGTTGTACCGCATCACCAGGAAGCCAGGAAATGTTTGCAGGATTTACAAAGCGGCGACAAGAAAATGTTCCTGGATTTGGATGGGATCCAGCTCAACTTGCCTGGTACTGCCAAAGATAAAAGCCGAGAAAGTGGAGATAAGAAGGAACGACGCTCAAGATCCAAGTAAGATTCTTATAAAAATGTGTCTCCTTGGAGAAGAGATTACAAGGAGTTGTTTTTGTTTTTAAATAGGAAGCGTAGCGGGCGGGGTTCAAGTGGCTCTGACTTCGATAAAAGTCCAGGCGGTTTTTCGTCCAGCGATTCAGATGGGGAAAAGCGCAATAAGTAAGCGTAATTTTCTTACAAAAATCATAATCTACTAAACTATACGTATTTGGGTATTTATATAAATTAACATTGTCTTACTTTGTTATCAAGGACTCGAGGTCGCGACCCGTCCTTGTCGCCGTTCAGCAAGAAAATGGCTCAGCAAAATCCCTTAGGGGGAAGGGGCAATGACAGCGCACCACCGGTGGTTGCTCCTGTGATACCGCCACCACCTGCTAGTACTGTTACTTATGACACTCAGGTGATGGATTTCCTTGCTAAGACGAATTTGGATAAATCGTATGAAGACCAAGTCAAGTCTTTCTTGGAGCGTTTACAAACTGGAAAACCTGTTGATGATAAGGAGAAAGACAAAGACAAGAAAAAGAAGAAGAAAGACAAGGATAAGAAGAAAAGTAAGGAATTTTATATTATTGAACAAAATTTAGTTCATTTCTTAATCTTAAAATTTTAAATTGATTCCGTAGAGAAAAGGAAACACAAGGAAAGTCGCAGTTCCAAGAAGAAGAAAAAGGACACCAACAAGGAAGAGGAAAAGGAGAGTCCAGTGTACGTATTGAATCCTAATCCCGTTCAGTTATAAATGCCAAGTGCAAGGTTTGATTTAATATTGGTTTTGCGTTTCCAGGGAGGATTTGGAAGCACTGGGGGCCTTGCCAGGCGATTTGGGTGCCAGACTCTCTGCATACTATCGCAAATTGGAATCCAAAGATGGCGACAAGAAAGGCAAGAAACGTCGCAGGCGTTCATCGTCTTCATCATCTTCTTCGGGATCTTCTTCGTCGTCTCATTCATCCCGTTCATCGTCATCCGATTCCGAGCATGATCGCAAGAAAAAGAAGAAAAAGAAAGACAAAAAGGACGCAGACGAAGCCAAGAAGCAATTACAAGCTCTTAAAGAGCAACAGCAGCAATTCCAGCAACAACAAGAAGTGTATAAGCATCAACAGGAAAGCGTACCCGAACAACAGTTTCAACAGCCACCACCACAACAGCCCAGGTTTATGCCCAGCCGGATTCGCCTTAACATCAACGAAGATTTTCCCCAAGTAGAAGGAGGCTATGGGGTGCCAGCACCCCATCAACAAGCGCCAAACATGTTTGTGTCCAACTTCAAGAACACGGAAGCGCCCAAACCTGTGCCACCGCCTGGAATGGTCCCGCCCCCTTCTACACATGCGCAAGTCTTCAGCCAACACCATATGCCTCCCATGCAAGACGAGAAAAAAGAAGAACCGCCCAAAGGCAAGTGGAGACCTATGGCATTACGTCCTATCGGAGGAGGCGGGTAGGTCTTTATTTCATTCTTTTTTATTAATTCTTAAGGCTCCCGTGTACCTTAGCTCGGTATAGGCGGTTAGCATGGGGAATTGCGAAACAACTTAAAAAATTTCACTAATGACATGAATCATTTCACTGATGATTACTGACATTGAATCAAAACTGACACTGACACTAATGTGTAATTTTTCGAGCAGTGAATTTTTTTCAGCGATTGGAGTGAAAGAACGTACAAGTTTTAACGATTTTCATCAACTTTTGTTGATGAGAATCGTTAAGCTTAACGGGTAACCTAACGTAATTCATTTCCAATCAAATTTACCTATTTTGAACGCGAGTGACACCCGTTTGTCATTGTTTTCGGGAGAACGTTTTGCAGCAATATGACATACAAGTGTCACTGTTTACCTTGGGGGGTTTTTAACCGGAGAAAGTGGGGCAAAACAGTAACAAACATCAGTGCCATCTCCGACTCTTTCCCAGCAATAATTTAAGGTATACGGAAGCCTTAAGGATTTTTTTGTTGCTCATGTTATATTATGTTTTGCTAATACTGTACTGAGAGGTTGTTTTTCTGTATTTTTTACAATCATTTTTTTTTGGTTGAAGTAATTCTAAAAAATGTACTTGATGTATTACAGCGCAACGTCGAAGAGCGAAGAAGAACCAGACGTGGCTCCTCCAGCTGAAGAAGATTCCGATGATCGTCGCTTATCCATGCGCTCATTGACCGACTCGAAAGGCAAAACTGTCATGACTGGTTCCTTGGCAGCATTAGCTAACCGTCCAATCCGTACCGAGCCTCCTCCTACGAATATGCAAGAGAAGCCACCTTTATCCAAGAGTAGCGCACCCAAGTTGCCTTTTGCGCCGGATAAGTACACGCCCAGTCCGGAACGTGCTAACGCTGCTGCAGCCGCTTCTGCTCCTCCACAGCGCAGGCGCGGTTCTAGAGATCGTTCGCGTTCTTATTCGCGCTCTTACTCGCGTTCTTATTCCCGCTCAAGATCTCGTTCTTACTCGCGTTCTCGTTCCCGTTCCCAACGGAGACGTTCCGGTTCCAGGTCTCGTTCGCGTTCGCGATATGATAACCGTCGAGGCAGGTACCCGCAAAAGTACCGGCCGAGAGGCTACAATCGTTTCCGCGGAAATCGAGGTAGAAATAGGGGTGGTTATTACAACAACCAACCGCATTATTACCGTCGAGGAGGTAATAAATACTATAACAACCGTGGACGCGGAGGGTATCGTCGTGACGACCGTCGTTCGCGTTCCAGATCGCGCTCGTATTCACGCTCTGGATCCAGATCACGTTCAATGTCGCCTCGTCAGCAGCAAAATAACAATCGATCCCCTCGAGACCATAGACAAGAGCCCAGACAGGAGCAAAGGCAGGAGCAAAGACAGCAGAATTACAGACCAGAACGCTATTCACCCAGAGCAGGCAATAGTGGCGGTGGAGGAGGTGACCTGACGCCAGACATGAACCGGAGTGGAGATGGGAACAAGAGGATTTCGCCCAATGAAGTGGAAGAAGAACGTCTGAGAAATAAACTAATTGCTCAGATCAAAACGACACCAGGAGATGCTTTGGAGCCCATTCCTGCTGGCATAAGTCGCGATTTGGTGGAAGGCAAATGGGGCGGTGAAGATGACGGAGTTGATCATGCTTAAAACTACAATGGAAAAGAATTACTCTTTTTTCTTTCTCTTTTTTAACGATGCCCTTGCTCTTGACCCCATTCCAATGGCTTTACTTGATTTTTAGTTGAATTATCGTTGGTGTTCGCTGAAATTAGGTTTCATGTAGTAGTAGCTGTGTAATTGGCCGCATTACAGCATATGGGGCAAAATTGACTATTTCATTTAAGCTTAGTATCTTTCTAGGATCGTATTTTTTCTGGTATACTGGTTTATCAGATTTCAAAACTTTGTAATTTGGAAGACTTTAAATCGATTTAGTGTGCATATTCTGAAGGTCTATAGTAATTAATCTCTTGCTGCAGATGACGATGTTTGTTTACCTAACCTTAATTCATTTCTTTCTTTGACAGTCGAACTGGCATCGTATCGTTGTCTGTTGCTCTCTCCATAGGTCTCGAAAGTGTTGACAGCCTTCTTAAATATTTTTTAGCAAAAATATCTTCGCCGTTTAGGTTTGGCGTCCTCCACATTGTTTATAGTGGCTTCAAGACAACTATTGGACGTGACTGGTAGTTAAGTTTATGGTCCACAACGACCAAAAGTTACCATTGAAAAAAATTTATTGTATTTGTGAGCTTGTAATAAAAATACTTAAACTAAACACATGGCCTTGTATTTATTTTTTAACGATTTTGGCTCGTTAACCAACATTAAGTATGTATGATTTGTTACACTTTTAAATACATATACAAAAATGCGATATAATGCAAACCTATAGAGAATATAAGGTGTGGCTATAGGCGAAACGTCTAATCTTAATCCTTCGAAAAAAAAGTATGGATTATGCATTCAAATACCACTGCAGCTTCCTATATATGTTGTACTTAAAGAAGTTTCAACGCCCTTTGTATATAAGCGTATGACCGAGTGGATAAGACGCAGGGCTTGTGATCGGAAGGTCGCAGGTTCGATCCCGGGTCGAGGCAATTTATTTCGTGAAATTAAACGAAAATAAAATGGCTTCCCGTCGTGGTTCCTACTCCTATATTCGAAATTGTGTTGCTTCGGCAGCATGAGCTCGAATACCAGGAATTGGAAGCCAAGCAGGAGAGCTGGGAAAAGGGGAAGGGGCGAGGCTCTCATTTTCCGACGATTTTTCAAGGGGACCCCCTTGATACAACGTTATTCCTTATGGAGAAAAGCCCTGAAAAAGCTTTCCCAGCTCGAAAAGGAGCCACGCCCATTTTTTGGCCGAATCCACCAATAGGATTCGTCCTTTTTGAAGAGGCCCCACCTATTGTAGCGGATTTTTTGAAAAAATCACGCAAAAATGTTAAAAAATGTCGCTTTTATTTTAAAAAATTCAAATCATACAACAAAACGAACAATTTAGGAAACAAAAACTATACGGGAACGCTTGGGTACCACAAATAAGCAAATAAGACGTTCCGGGGAGAGTGGGGGAGAGCCAAAAAACTCATTGGAATAATTTTAGAATCCAATTTTTGAACTGGTCACAGAAGAAAAATTCCAACGGATTTGGAAACGCTGGATCAATGTGGAGAGGAATAAATTAAAAAATAAAAGCAAAAGACTGGGAAAGCAAGCGTTACAATTCTACTCAGTTCTCAAAACTTTAAAACAGCACACAAAGTTGAACCGAAAGCTGCTTTACTGAGCTTCGGGACCCTTCCTATGTACTAATTTTGCCTTAAAGCCAGTGTTCCGGAACTTCTTTTTTTCCGGAACGTCGTTCCATACCGTTCTTCAGTCAACTTCAGAAAAATTTTCAAAAGAACTAGTTCCGAACGGCCGTTTCGCCCCCAATATAAAAATCCGTTCCGCTCAAAGATCCGATGATTGTATGGAAAACAATTAAAGCAGAGTAGGAAAGTTTCCAAGTGTGGCGACTAGATGGCCCAAATATTACATTGCCTAGGTGCAAGGTGGCGTTGCACGGGAACGGTAAATTTCCCACCAAAACCGTTCTGTTCCCTGCCATTTTCGGTGTAACGCCGTTCCATTCCCGTTCTGCCCAAAAGAACGGAACGGAGTTTTCTGGGAAGTTCCAGAACACTGCTTAAAGCACGCCAGCCGCAGTTGGAAATATTAATAACTGAAGCCTACTGCCTATAATCACCAGATTCACAGCCAGAAGATCCAATGGTACTTGAAACCAGCAAGGAATTTTATTTAGGGTCGTTCAATAGTCTTCCCTTGCTGTACACCCGATCAGGAAAGCCGTTAAAGAACACCTACGGTAAATACATTAGGTCTGAAATTCCTATACAAATAGATGGCAGATTATACTTTACCAAAGGGTTCAGTTACGGATTTGGCCCATAACAGCGTTAAACCCCACAGTCTATCAATAGTTTTTATCGTGACGGCGGTACAATCTTGGTAGTACAGACACAAGGACAATTCGACAAAAGTAAGACATGTGACTAACTCTCAGAGGAGCCAACAGGATATCGAGTTGAGAAGTCTCTGAGCAGAGATTAAAACAGAGATTAAAATATTTTAAAGCCGTTTTAATAATTACATCATAAGGACGAACAACACAAGGAGAAACGGACATGCTATATCCCTTTATCTATTCTATTAAACACATTTTAAGCCATCTTACCTCAATCCCATAAATAACTCTCCCGCGTGGCATGCCACGTGCCATGTGGTTCCCTCAGCTTCATTTGCAGAACAGGCGAAGAATTCAGGGTGTTTCCTAAAAATAATAACAAAGAAACTTATAATGCGAACTGAAGCAGCTAGGAACTGATAACACATAACAAACTCGGCGGGTAGTTTCTCGTTTAGAATTGTCCAGTTTACATTTTGCCCAAACGTTTGAAATGAAACACCGACAATGAAAACACGTTCGAAAGAACAAATCCACCGGGATCTTGTTTGGACATCCTCAAACTCCATAAACGAAGCTAAATTACTGCTTATGGATCAAAAGGAATGCTCTGCGTAACTAAAAACGAAGTTAACTATCAAAATTTAGCTTAAAAACACAACTGTCCTAAAAGATAATCATGATAACATCTTCTGTCTATACCTCCAGCTTGTTCGGCAGCGCGAGCACGACTGAGGGGCGAGGCGTTGCGCTGAGAATAGATTGCATTAACGCCATCTGTTAACAGAGGAGAGGAGCATTTACTAGCGCGTAATGTAACGTTGATCTCACGTCTTGCTTTTAGCAAGTGGTAAATAAAGACGTTTCAGGGTTTAATTCACTATTTCGCATGCGTTTTTGGACGTGGATACGTCGCTCAAGAATGCGTCAAGCCACTCTTATTACGTGCACTCTACTTGTAGTTTTGGTTGGTGGGATATCAGCTGCCATCTTTCCTCGTTATCCCTGGCACGCATCTTGCAAAATAAAATAGTATATAACCGCTTAATTTCATATCAATTATTAGTAACAGCTTGGATTGTTTAGTACGTTTGGAAAGGATTGTGGTAAAGTTAGCGATGCTTTGGCCAATCAAATGACCAAATGGGAGGGCAGCGATTGTGGAACGGGTCAAAAATGCTTATACTCGGTATAACTAACAGATCTTTGTAATTTAGTTAAAGCTATGATTTTCTAGCTCATTTCTGCGAATGAGACTTATGTCTCAGGAACACACACAACTCCGGCACGGCACTATACAGATGACCTGTCGTTCACTTTGACTCCCACTTCTACTGGCTGTGATGTTGAAGTAAATTGTATCAATAATTAAAAAATAATACTGATACAAATGAGTTATTAGGCATACTCCACGTCCCAAGTCTTTTACGCCATTCTCGACATGGGAACAAATTATTGCAACCTTCACAATTTGGTAGAAGGCGCTGGATTGCAGGAAAACGACGCTCACTTCTCCGAATCCACGGGCAATTCTATTTGTACGCAATTTACTAGCGCTGACTGTGAAAAATACTAAATTGAAAAATATTACATTCTTTTACTCTAGTTTAATATTCGTGTGGAATTATCGTTTTAATACATGGATTTCTTATCCGTATTAAGTGCACTTCTAGCTCTTTCCGTTCTTCTACCGTATAAACACGAAAAAAAAACAATATATTAGGGTCGAATAAATCTCTTAGAAATGGAATGTTTTGGTCCAAAGTTCTCGTGAATTGCACTCAAAAGAACCAAACTATCCCTCAACCAACTTTACAAATACTTTAAACTAAACGCACGAATTCAGACCGTAATCTTGACTTTCCAATACGAACGAGACATCTAGGCTTGGTAGGTAGAAGCAGAAGTGTTTCCACCACGTCCGGTCCAGTTGGTATGATGGAATTTGCCTGGCTGATCCAATTTTTCGTACGTATGGGCACCAAAATAATCCCGCTGGGCTTGTAGCAGATTGGCGGGTAAGCGCGCACATCTAAAGCCATCGTAGAAGCTTAACGCAGTCGCAAACGCGGGTATGGGAATTCCTATAAGTAAACTTGTGGTAAAACTTTAAAACTTCAATAGGAAAACTTTTACCCAAAGTTGCAGCACTGGCCACTACGCGTCTCCAGGCAGTTTGGCAGCCTCCAATCGCCTTCAAAAAGAAATCATCCAAAAGGAGATTTGAAAGTGCAGGGTTCTTTTCAAAAGCCGCTTTGATATTGCCCAAAAACACACTACAGCCAAGACAAAAAACGCATTAAAATCGAGAAAAAGATAAAATTTTACACATCTTACCTGCGAATAATACACCCGCCTCGCCACATGAGCGCAATTCCGCCATAATTCAAATTCCATCCGTTACTCTTGGCAGCTTCGCGTAGCAACATAAAACCTTGGGCGTATGACACAATTTTGGATGCGTATAAGGCCTAAAAGCAAAAGTTGCTTGACAAACCTTCAAGAGCTCTAAAATATGTCATGGTTTGCACGTTACGTCAACAAGATCGCTTTAGGTTATAAGAAAGAGAGACCAGATTTTAGCTTATGAAAAGGGAGAACTCTTACCAATCTGACATCTTCAATGAATTGCGTTCGATCTCCGTCATACTTCTCTCCACTGGGACCTGGCAGGACCTTGGCTGCATGTAGCCTTTCAGCTTGCAAGGCAGATAAGCACCTCGCAAAAACAGCTTCGCCAATTAGCGTCACCGGGATACCGTGATCCAAGGCCGAAATGGCCGTCCATTTGCCTGTCCCTTTCTGTCCTGCTGAATCCCGAATCTTCTCAACCAAATATTCGCCTAAAATAAACAAAAAAAAGTTTAAATATAGTTTAAAAGACTGAAAAGGATAAAAAATCATGAGATAAGGAAATTCTACCGTCATCGTCTTTAAACTTGAGAATATTGCTGGTAATCTCGATGAGAAACGAATCCAGCTCGCTTTTGTTCCACTGCTCAAAAACTTGGGCCATCTCCCCTGCATTCATGCCCAAACCACTTTTCAACAAATGGTACGCTTCAGCAATGAGTTGCATATCACCGTACTCGATGCCATTATGAACCATTTTCACAAAGTGCCCCGCTCCGTCTTCACCTACCCAATCACAACAAGGCTCACCATCAGCCTTAGCACAAATTGCCTATAAAACAAAATCGTGTCATTAACGAGAAACATATTTATTTCTTAAACCTGGAATATAGGCTTAATGTGCGGCCAAGCTTCTATATTGCCCCCAGGCATCAAAGAAGGACCATATCGCGCTCCTTCTTCCCCTCCAGACACGCCCGATCCAACGTAAAGAATGCCTTTAGCTTTCAAGGCTTTAGTGCGACGAGTGGAATCCTGATGTTCCGAATTCCCGCCATCAATAATAATATCTCCCTGTTCCAAAAGTGGGACTAGCTGGTCGATGAATTGATCCACTGCATCACCGGCTATTAAATAAATGAAGTATTTCAAAATATAAGAAGAAGGAAATAAAATAAGATGCATACACATCACCACAATCAAGTCACTATTTGTGTAATGTCTTAGTTTTGGAAAATTATACAATACCTTTAACTAGCATCATGACTCGACGAGGTTTTTTCAACTTGGACACCATTTCTTGGAGACTATGTGCGCCCACGACTTTGGTGCCTTTGGCTTCATTCGCGAGAAATTCGTCTACTTTGGCTGTTGTGCGATTGTAGGCGCAAACCACGAATCCGTGGTCATTCATGTTGAGAATCAAGTTTTGGCCCATGACAGCCAAGCCAATTAAAGCGATATCCGCGCTGAAACAAAAAGAAATATTGGAATCAATAACTGGATCGTGACTTTAGTCCGAGTTAAGTCCGTAAGGATCGAGTTAAGTACGTTTCATCAGATTTGTAAAGCGGACGGAAATAACGATTAAATCAAGGAAATCAAATTTGGGGATGTCTTACATGGGATTGGATTCGGGGCACTTGAGCGCATGTTTGCAGGCTGCGGTTCCCATGTTAATTAAGGGGGTCAATTAGTTGGTAAATAGCACTATCAAGGGGGGAACGATTCAAAATCGAAGGCAAAGAAGCTCAGCGTATAAAAGCCACGTCACTATGAGAAAGGAGAACAATTGGAACTGAAAACTTTCGTAGGACTTTGGCGTATTAGTTATGTTTAGAAAGTGAAACGTTCCATACTTCCATGCGCATATGTTGGGCAATGGTCATGCCTAGCTGCGTTTGGAAAATATCTCGAGAAAAAGTAAGAGTGGGATGTAATCGGTTAAAGGGTGGGAATTTCTCTCTATAAACCGTTAATGGTTCCCTTGAGAAAAATACAGAGAGAAAAAAATTGGAGGGGGTTGTGCAGGTGCTCTCATTAAATAAGGAATGCAGGCTGCGATCTTTTATTTCTATGAAATGAAAAGGAAAATAGCGGTAAATCGTTCAGCTATGGCAGCCCGTCGTGAACTCGGAGCGTAAGAAAATAGGCCAACTTTGATTGCTTAAGGCAAAGGGTGTGGATATACCCTTCAATCAGACAGTTCGCGTCGTAAATAACTTCTAACAAGAATAGTTTCGGCTTAGCGGGAGAGCTTAATTGTTTATCCTATGTCGAGTAACGGCAACAGGATTACGGATATGGTATAGCTATGACTCAAGGGAAGTCAATTTGTTTTCACACATCCGAAATAGCCACACACTTCCTGGGCGATTGCAAAATTCAAAGCAAACGCCCAAAGTTAAAGAGATTATAAACTGTTATGAACAGTGACTTTATAAGAATAAGAACAGTTCTCTCGCGAATACTTCATGCCGATTAGTTTATCATATAAATAGGCCCCTCCTTGTGCTAGAAAGAATAGGCTGCGATATTAGATAAGTAAAATTAAGTTAAAAGTGAGTCAGGTGATTAAGCAATCAATTTTGTCAGGAAGACGTTCGGTCTCACCGTGACTTGCAAGGAAGCCGAAAGAGGTTAAGCCAAGAAAGCTATAGAAGCGTGCAAATAGCTGAAGTTAAGGGGTTTATAAAGATTAAAGCGAGGTATTTTACTACTTACATTTGTTCAGACATGGTAATTACAGTGGGTAATAAATTATGAGTTCACTTTGAAGATCTGCTTCTACTGTACAACTGCCAGCTGGAGAGGCGAAAATGGCAATGAACAGCTGAAGAATGGGCGGGCTTATTTGTATGTTTTCTGATCGGCTTAACCATCTAGTGATAGAAAGCTAAACTATCTGAGAAAAATCCTACAATACCAACTGATCTTCGACTTTGCCATGTGGTGATGGCGGTTAACACGCGCTGCAATGTTTGTTAAAAGCCAATGTCAATTGACAAGCAATCTCAAGTTGACAAGTAAAAATTGACAAGTAAATCTCAGGAATTCCCTCATACAAATCTCATGGTCATAAAATACCCAAAATGTATGCGAATTACCAAAAGAAACGGCACTTTCGTAATAATAAACTTGCAGCAAAGACGTTATAATTCGCCTTGGGTTGAATTTAATTTAAGAACAATGAATTACATAAAGACCAAAATTCTTTTCGAAGAAAATTTTTTATTCACATGGACCTCTGCGACTAGTAACAACTATCAGGAGAAATTGCCAATTTCAATAAGGAGTTTGAACTTCAAGAATTGATGAAATGGAAAGTTAACTATCGAGTTTCAGATCCGTCTGACTTTTGCAAAGCAGAACACTGGGAGAGAAAGAACAAGGGATAAAGAAAGGGGGCGTGACAGAGGTCATTCACAACATCCAACGCACGTCTCCTAACTTTTTAACGGACGATATTTTCAATGGCAAAAAAATAACGTTCTTTAAGCGGGATGACGGAAGTTTTTGCCCGCATATTTGGCATCAGCGCCCAATTCTTCTTCAATGCGAAGGATCTGGTTATATTTGGCCAAACGCTCAGAACGGCAAGGAGCACCAGTCTTAATCTAAGCAAGTTCATAAAATGAATAAAGAGAATTTAAATTGAAAAGGTTAAAAGTAAAAACGTACTTGTCCAGTTCCCAAACCAACGACCAAATCAGCAATGAAGGAATCCTCGGTTTCACCGGAGCGGTGAGAAACCATGGTTCCCCATCCACTGGCTTTGGCGAGCTGATGAGCACGAATCGATTCAGTGACGGATCCAATTTGGTTGACCTTCAACAACAAGCAGTTGCAAGCCTTTTTCTCCACTCCAGTGGCAATACGCTTGGGGTTTGTCACGGTCAAATCGTCACCCACGATCTATAAGGGAACAATTGAAAAATAAGGCTACCCAGAACAAAAGAAAGGGAAGAAAAACTGTACTTGTATGCTGGTGGCAGCAGTGAAGGCAGTCCAGGCGTCCCAGTCATCTTGGTCAAAGGGATCTTCAATGGACACAATGGGGAATTCCCTGACGAACTCTTGGTATAATTCGGCCAATTTGTCAGGGGACAAGTAAGTTGTTGGGTCCGTTACTGGGTTCTTGAAGTCCAGATCGTATTTGCCGTCCCTATATAAACGTTACGGAAGACCATCAATAAATAACTTTCTTGAAGAAACAAGAACAATTTTTCTTTACTTGTGGAACTCGGATGCTGCAACGTCCATACCAATGTCGATTTTGCCGGTGTAGCCAGCCTTTTCAATGGCGGAAGAAATGAGCGTCAAAGCTGGAACATTTTCAAATAAATGTAAAGATGACCTTAGAAAACTTTTTTATTTTTTATTTTTACCATCTTTGTTGTTGAGAATGTTGGGTGCAAAGCCTCCTTCATCTCCTACAGCGGTGGCGTCCAAGCCAAAGCTATCCTTGATGACTTTTTTCAAGTGATGATAGACTTCGGAGCCCATGCGCACAGCTTCAGAGAAAGTCGATGCTCCAGTGGGAAGGATCATGAATTCTTGCATGGCAAGCTTGTTACCGGCATGGGAACCGCCATTGATGACATTAAAAGCTGGGACGGGAAGGATAATCTGAGAGCCGGACAAGTCAGCGATGTGACGGTAGAGAGGAACTCCTTTATGGGCGGCTCCGGCTTTGCATACAGCAAGAGACACGCCCAAAATGGCGTTAGCGCCCAACTTTGACTTGTTCTCAGTGCCATCGAGGTTGATCATGAAGTTGTCGATGGTTTCTTGCTGGGTAACATCGAACGTTTCCTTGAGGAGGGCAGGGACGATGATATCGTTGATGTTGGAAATGGCTTTGTTGACACCCTTGCCATGGTATTCGCTCTTGATCTCGTCGCGGAGTTCCAAAGCTTCGTAAATGCCAGTAGAGGCACCAGAAGGAACGGCAGCGCGGAAAAGACCCTTTTCGGTGGTCAAATCGACTTCCACGGTGGGGTTACCACGAGAATCGTAGATCATACGAGCGACAATCTTCTGGATCGACATTATCAAGCGGCGAATGCTTTAAACTGCAATGAAATCAAAAGAACACTATCAGTTGAAATAAAGGAATTGCACCAAGGCATGCAATATTGCGTCACGAACTCAGTGAGGTTCCAAGGTCACCTCTAAACGGGATCAATACGTGCGGCTGAAAGACAAACACCGGCTTTAACGAGAAAAGCCTGTTGTTGTTTTTGTTACCTGAATCGCTGAATATTAACTTTAGCGGTCAATAGAATGCCCTAACTGTCCTCAACCTTATCACGTGTCAAGTCAAGGGCGTTGTAATGTCAAAGGCTCGTGAGGGGTACCCGAAATAGATGACATTTTGCTCTCAAACAAATCTCCCCTTTCTGTACTTTTCCCGTGAAGTTTTACAGAAAACCCAGTGAATAAAGGAGTAACGAACCCTGTACAATTGAACTGCTTCAGGGCTAATGGTTTGTAAGTCCAAATGGTCTACGTGCTAAATTAGGCGTTCCGGCAAAAATTGCAACAAAAAAAAATACCGGTTGCTAGCACTATACGAATTTTTTACACCAAAACATTGTTTTTGACTAACTATGGCTAGGATAATAAGTACTTACTAAATAATACCGGCAAGGGAAGTAATCACGTCCGCTCTGTTAGGAGTAACGTCAATGACAAAAAGATCGAATGGACGGCCACACCGGCAGTGCGGGGATGGGAAGCGCAAGCGTGGACTTAATGATTTGCGCTTGTAATCGAGATTCGTACCCGATTTCAGTTTAGACTCGACCCTAAGTTTGGCTTGCTATCGAACAAGGTATCAATCGATACGTAGCCACTCTTATCGAAACTTGTGTGGTCAACTTCAATGTTGATATTTACTTCGGAGTCGACTTGCCCGTTCACTTCAAAGGTTGCCAGCGATTTGGCTCACGGTAGAGCGTTGGAACAATATGAATATGGTATACAGACATGCTATTTAGACAAATAAATACTTCGTAAAAACATTTTTGATTGAATAACCTGTCTGAACTTATTTTCTCCGAATAGTAACATTCTTTCCTCCTCAGCTTGTATTACCGAGAACGCCAAGTGACGCACAATTACAAAAAAAATCGAAATGAAAATGGTCGACCTTTCGCATGAAAATTTTAAAATGCAGCTTCCTTTCTCCCAAACGTTACTAAGCATAAAATTACAACACATAGTCCAACTCGTAGCGAACATACTGATTCTTGGGGTCGTTTGTTATTCTCGGATAACCTGCAACGAGTGCATCCTGTCCTCCAATGTAGAGCGAATTATAAATCTTCCAATAGACGTCGCGAACTTTTCGGGCTGGATGGAACAGGCCTTGCAAGGAATACTGCAAAATTTTCAAGGGTCCCAGCGAAACTCGCATGCCTTCCACGGCGTCCATGAAGGCTTGCACCAAATGGGGCGATGTTTCAAAGATGTTGGGCCAAACGTAGTTCAGCAAGTGAGTAAGTGCATCTTCACAGCCAAATCCGTAAACGCCCAGCGCCATATGTTTAATGGCTGCGCAGGAAGTCTGACGATGGACCAGGTCGCGGTCCATGAGCGCATCTTCCAGTAAAGGAGTGACGGCGTAGATGTAATCTTTGCCCATCTCGCCAATATACTCGAAGAGGAAAGACAAAGATTTAAGGACTCCGTTTTGTACGTTAAGTTCTGGTACTCGGTACTCGTTCATCAATCCGGGCAGGACAGTGAACGGAGAGCAAGTTTCCGCTACGATGGCAATCGCCACCGTGGTACAAACTCGGTTTTGACGTTCCTGTACTTTTAAGTTGTTCAGCAACGTTGCTAATACATCATGGGGACCAATAGCTTTAGCGATATAGCCAAATGTGTTAACAGTAGCACGTCGGATAGCTTTTTTGTGAGCTTTGAGCAATTCCAACAACTCAAAGCAGATTCGCATCCATTCGCGGGCGGACACGAACTCGGGTCCACGATCTGCGATACGGCCGACCAAATCAATACAGTTCTCTTGCACTTTTTCATGCCGATTTTTCAAAATGGGGGTCAAACGGGGTAGAAGGTCTTTGATGGGCGGGGTCATCTTCGTCATACCAATCACGTTCACGATGCCTTTCAATGCGCCTAAAATTGATCCCAATACTTCGGGATATTCCTCACCCAGGTATTCGTACAAGACAACGCCCAAATGGCCCATCAGCTTCTCTTCCTGGCAAGTTTTCATCACTCCGGCAATGCGTGAAATCAAGTCAGCTGCTTGTTGACGCACCTAAACGTAAGCAATACAACATTAGGTTTGTTACAAAATGTATATTCAGTTAGTTACAAAATTAGATTTTCAAGCTCACCTTGGCTGATTTATTGTTCAAACGCCACAGAATGGTACCGCAAATTTGGGGCAAATATGGCTTGACCCTTTTGGCAAGCGAATTAACAACAGTGCCAAATCCGTTCAGCATAACTACGTCATCAGTGGCCGTTTGTTCCTGGAAGGCATACAAGATGCCGTCAATGAGCTGTTCTTCCAGCCGGCTGTCGATTTCAGCTGCTCCCAAGTTGGCCAAGACTTTCTCAATGGTTTCCAACACCATTTTCCTGTAAGCTTCATTTTCGTCCTTCAAATCATCCACAACTCGGCCTACCATCTCTGCCGCACCCACTTTATTGGCAATTTCCACCGTAGTATCCACCAGTTGCCTAAAAAGTTAAATAAAAGTTGCCAAAAGTTCAATGACAGCACGTAAATATTACAAATTACTTACCTGTAGTTTCTTTTGTCTAGCGCCATTCGATGATTCCAGAAATGTCGGAAATAATGAGGCAAAATTTCTTCTTTGATGTATTGAGGCTCCACACCGTCTGTGGCACAGCACTGTTTGACTACTTTGAGGACAATTTTCTTCATTTCTTCATCCGGCGACTGGAACTCGCGAATGAGGATCAACATCACTTCGCGGGTATAATAATTGGCATACTCGGCGTCCATTAAGGGGATTAAGTAGCCAATGGCTTTCAAAAACGCAGCCAAACCTTTACCACGATGCGTACGGATGCCTTTCCACAACGGTTTCAGCACCGAGTCGAAGCTTTCGATACCGTACGGCGTAGCGGCTTCAGCCAGCGCAGCTAATCCTAACGCAGTAATCGTTCGCACCTACCAATAAACAGAGTTAGATTTTTATACCTAAAAAATTCGCTTTTATTACTTTTTGTTGTTCGTCAACTAATCCATGTTCCACAATCTCGACCAAGCTCCTCAAATGTGGCAGGATGGCACATCCCATGAGAATTGCAATCTGCTGAACGATTTTGATACCCGTGTGGCGGGCTTGCCAAGATTTCTTGGATCGGCAAACGGCTTTCAAGAAAGGCAACAACGAAGGAATGCCTAAAGCGGAAGCCACAACTGCGAAAGCCCGGGCAGTGGTATTTCGCACGTATTCATCGATATTATCGATATCAGGCCTCATTGTGGAAATCATAGTAGCCAACCCGGCAGCTTTCGCCAAATTTGAGATGATTTCACGTCCTTCAACTCTGGCGTAGTAATCTTCGTCAATCAAGAGAGGTTCGATGACGACCAAAATCTTGTGGACGTACGGGCGCACCAAATCGTCCAACTTGTAAAGGACTCGGTCGATAACTTTGACCAGGAGATGCCGTTCTTGGTCCTCTAGCGTGGGGGACATGAGCAAGGGCAAAATCTGATTGAAAAGCGGCCCCGCGCCAAAATCTCTCGCTTTATCCGTAATTTGCCTCAAAGCAGATTTTCGCATTGGTGGCGTTCCGTTTTTTATCTTGAGCAGCAGCTCCATGATCTTCCTTTCCTTCTTTTCCTCGGAGCTTAGCTCATTTTCATCCACGTCCATTAACAATTTATCGAAATATTGGGCATCCTCAGGTTTTAAGAAAGGCAGGGTGGGATCCTTGGGCTGATTGTCCATAAATTTGGCCGATTTTTCTTCTTGTTGGATAAAGAAACCACCGGGTGTAGCTCCCGAGGCTCCTCCACCGCCCATAGGGGTGGGCGTGGCCAATAGTTTCCGAGCTGGTGTGCGAATAGGGATGTAGCCCGCAGGAGGGGGTAAAATCTTATAACCCTCGGGGAAAATGGCGTCCAAATCTTCATCTGAGAGGGGGCGGTTCCTTTCATCGATTTCTCGTTCCCAACGGAACGCTTGCAACTGCTCTGGAGTCATAGCCACGAAATTCCCAGGCGTTGGAGTGGCCATACCCATAGCTTTCGGGCCGATGGGCGTAGAGCCCGATGGCGTCATCATTCCCATTGAGGGAGTGGAGGGGGTCATGGGGGTAGAAGGAGTCATGCCTGGAGCTGGTGTCATCGGTGTCATTCCTGGAGCCGGAGTTTCATCCCAACGTGAACGACGCTTCGAAGCGGATGGAGTAGGCGTGTCTTGAATCAAGTCCCCGCCTCGATCCTGTCTGGGAGTCTCTGCCCAACCTAAAAAGCAAAATTAGTCTTTTTCTTACGTTATTTGACAAGCTTTAACCTATAACGCTTTTGGCAGTCTCGCCCTTCTAGTACAGTAGATGCCGCTTATTGTGATCACTGGTTATTAAAATCAGCCGCTTTATTGAATTCAATTTTAAAGGACCGATTCAGAATGATTCGTAGCATTTTAATCGGTTATTAGAATCACGCTTTCGGATATTAGAATCAATTTGAAAAGAATCTTCACATGGCGAAACTACAGTAGTGACTGTGACGTGCATTTTGACCAATAACATTGCTTTTACGTCGTATGGACCAATCCTGTCATTTTCAGCCTACTACGCTTAGGGCAAATCGCTTCTAAACTCTCCAGTCAATTAAACAAACAGGTTATTTAATTGAATGACCTGTTCCTCTAATGGACTGGGAAAATTAGAAGGAATATTGCGTTGAGAACCCTACCTAAGTATAGGAATAGGCTTGAAAAGCGCAATGTTACTTGTGTTTTAGACGTGTGGTTATGTAAAAATGGCGACGAACAAGAAAAGAGTTGGTTTTAAATGTAAAAGAAAAGTTGCGGCTCATTGAAACAGTCCCTTTCACGCGACGATTAATCGTAGCATTCTATTGTATAATTCCGATTTTCGGATATTAGAATCTCCGTTTAATGGAATCAAAATTCGCTTGACAAACTTGATCACAACAAGCGTCATCTACTGTAAATGAAAAAAGTCAACGTTAAAAGTGGCATTTACCTGAGCCATGTCCGGGCGTCTCACGCTCTGTTCTCGGCGTCTCGTCCCAGCGATTGCGCTTGACTTTCGGCTCGTCTGTACCAGTGTGTCCTGGCGTCGCATCCCAGCGATGAGGCGTGGCTGCTACTCCAGGCGTCTCACCACCTTTCATCCTAGCAGGCGTTTCATCCCAACGGGCAACGGCGGGCGTCTCAGCTTCCCAAGCAGATCGCTTTTTGCCTACAGCGCCATCTTCGGCAGCAGCTCCAGCTTCGGCAGCAGCTCCTGCTCCGGGCGCGGGCTGGTCCCACCTGGCAGAACGTTTTTTGGTGGTGGCATCACCATTAGTGGTGTTCACTTGAAGGGTACCTTCCTTAGCTTTCTCCACAATCTTGCGTCGGATCTATATGAGAAAACAAGGGGAAGTTAATAATGCTACCACCAGAAAATATAATAATCAAACAAGTTATCAAACTTACCTCGTGTTCTTCGCCTCGCAGCTGCTGCTCGCGCATGATTTGCGTATACGAGCGGGATTGGACATCGGGAGTCTTTCCTCCTAAAAACGAAACAAAAGATCTCGTCACAATCGGTGCTATAAACCGGCGTATGCTAAATAAAATTGAAAAGCAAATAATTTGAGACACATCGTTCCATTTTTTTCCTTCGGTTGGAGAAGTGGGAAAGACGACAAACTCCACTTGGGCTGAAGTCGGCAGACCATACATACCAAACTGGCTTGTGAATCAATGGCCTTTTTTGATCTTCGTCGCTTAATTTGATCCGACAACCTAAGGGAAACTGGGTCCATTAGTGCAGGGCTGCTCGACATATGGACAAAGACAAAAATTGGCAGCCCTAGCCTTCGCACACTTGGAAAACTTACCGCTTTAACACAGAAATGAGAATGTGATTCAAGCCCTAAGCTAAAGTTTTTTTTTTTTAGTTGAGAGTATTTGGCCGGTAGCAGGAAGACATGGCGACCACGCGAATTGCCTTGGAAACAAGGGAAATTAGTTGGAATTGCACATTCGAGGCCTAACTGAGGCCAACAAAGCAATCGCAACCCTGCCAAACAGAATTTACATGGGTGCGTTTTATTGTGAACGGAACTGACTAACTGCGTTGACCAGTTAGCTCAACTGGCATTTTCGCGTGGACGGGGTTCAGCTGAACGGACGTTTTAGCGTGAACAGCTCAACTAGATGGCTTGGCGCGCAGTTCGAAAACCGCCTTCCGTTCTACTGTGCTCAAGGTGCATAGTAGAGCTCAACTCAGCCAGTTGAACGGCGACCTGCAGAACGTACGTTTTATTGTCAACGAGAGCCGTTCAACGGAAGAACTGGTGAACGGATCAGTTCACAATAAAACGCACCCATAGTCACATGATCTTATAGGCATATTACTTTGGGAGTTTCAAGAGACACGAAGCTTGCCGATTGCTTTGATTGCCAGGAGCTTTGCATTACACCACTAATTACAAAAATCAACCTAAGGACCCATATCGTTTCAACACTTGCGGATAATATGAAAGAAAATTGGCGTAAAATAGTTAGGAATCGCTTACCATCAGCGAAAGGATCAGCTCGTTCGGGGGAAATAACGGCATTTCTACGTCTCGCCCGGTATTCATCTTCGCGATCGGCAATTGTTGGGCGACGATGCTCTGCAAATGGATCATAGTCCTTGTCTGCTTGGGGAATATCGTTGAGTAAAGCCGCTGGTGCTGAAATTTGGGCGCGTTTAGGAGCTGCTGTTAGGTTTTCACCGTAGTCCTCCTGAGATTAGAAAAAAAATGGAATATAAGAACAAAAAGGGTCTAGTATAATACACGAACGAAGGGTTTACCTCTGCTTCTTCATTTGAGGCAATCGAAGTTACGTAGCCCTCATAACGACCAGTTCTGGCGTCGTAGATGTCTTGATCAAAAAATCCTCCGCGACCCAAACCTGCCCGGTCTGGTTCACCAACGCCGTCTTCTTCATTTGTGCGTTTTTTGGCTTGTAGTTCTTTAACTTGCTCTTCAATGTCTAAACAGAAATTTAGAAAAAAAAAATTGTTAAGCAGTACTGTACATTAGATATTAAGCTTTCCAATTCGAGCGTAAAGGAAAGGGACAACATGAGGAAAGTGGATGACATAAACAAGGCAAGTATGCGTCGTTAGATTTTAGCCTAAAAAGGTACAAACGAAATAAATATTAGCAGATCTTGTTAAGCTTCGTAACCCAACGATGAATTATTAAGAAATTGCAGCTAACTGGCGATTTGGAGATTAATTTTTATCAAATAAGTTTACCTTCGTGAGTTCTTGCGACACCCGCCATCTTGCAAATGCATCGGACTGATACAAACCTAAAGGATTCTTACGATGCAACATATCTAGTGCTTAAACGAATGCAGTGCCATCGACGGAATAATTCTGTAAAAAGTACCGTCAAGAAAACATCAGCTTACGTGCTTGAGCAGTAGGTGTCGATTAATTCTCGTATTTTGTTTTCATGTTTATTTGAAAAAAACGGAAATGGACACAGTAAGAAAGATTATTCGTTTAGATCCTGGCGTCGTGAACAAAATAGCTGCTGGGGAAGTAGTCCAACGCCCTGTCAGTGCCTTAAAAGAACTGCTCGAGAATAGGTTAAAAAATCTTCCCATAGTCTCGTAATTTCGTGTTAATTACTTAATTTCCCGTTTTCATTGTTTAGTCTCGACGCCAGTGCCTCGGAGATCCAAGTCTGCGTTAAAGAGGGCGGTTTAAAACTCCTCCAAATCCAAGACAATGGCTCTGGGATTCGTTCCGAAGATTTACCCCTAGTATGCGAGCGTTTCGCCACTTCCAAACTCCAGAAATTTGAGGATTTGTCTACTATAGCGACGTTTGGTTTCAGGGGTGAAGCTTTAGCTTCCATCAGCCATGTCGCTCACGTTACGCTCCTGACTCGTACCAAAGATTCAGTCTGCGCTTACAAGTGAAACTCAGTTCTTATTACTATTATTAGAAGAAGCATTGCGAATTATCTTATTACGCTAGAGCATCCTATATGGATGGGAAGCTGCAAGACAACCCCAAACCCTGCGCGGGCAATCCCGGAACTTCTATCACAGTTGAAGACTTATTTTACAATCTCCCAACGCGTAAAAAAGCCTTTCGCAGCAACGCGGAAGAACATAGTCGTATCGCTGACATCATAAGCCGGTACGCCGTCCATAATCCACACTGTGGCTTTAGTTTAACCAAACAAGGTAGCGAAACGGAACGAGAACTACGTACTCCAGCCAATAGTTCCACTGTGGACAACATAAGATCAATCTACGGTCCAGCCATCGCCAAAGAGCTCATTCCGTTTGAGTGGGAGGATCCTACGCTCCGTTGTAACTTCAAAGGTTACTTCTCGAGTCTCAACTTCACGGGGAAGAAACTTTGTATTATCCTTTTTATCAATGGACGTTTGGTTGAGAGTCAAGGCATAAAAAAAGCCGTAGAGGCTATTTACACTTCGTATTTGCCTAAGGGCAGTCACCCGTGGGTTTATCTCGCTTTACAATTGCCCCCCGAACATGTGGACGTCAATGTAAGTCCCACGAAGCATCAAGTTATCTTCTTGCACGAAGACGCAATCGTAGAAGGTCTACAAAGACAAGTGGACCAAGCACTATTTAAAACCAACTCATCTAGGACGTTCCAGGTCCAAAGTGTCCTCTCCCACGTAAATTCTGGCTTAGGATTGGCTACCAATGTAGAAATCTTGGAGCCTAATAAAACGGCTAAGATTTATGACAAGTATTTGGTAAGAACTGACGCTCGGGAACAGACCTTGGACACGTTTCTCACTCCAGCAACGAAGCGGAAGGTCTCAAACGAGGATAATGCAGAATCGAGCTCAAGGATCCCGCTTTTGGAGCCTGAGACAGTACCTGGGGGCGTGGCTCATCATACTACGGCTGAAAGACAGTCTTTTTCCGAGCCGGAACAGGAGAAACGGGTTTCCCTTGCACCTAAGCGAGATTTTGGGCTCACTAGCGTGAAGGAATTGCGTTTGGAGATCCAAAGTGAAGCATCAAATCAACTCAGGGAAATTATGCGAGGTAAAATTCAGGGATCGTATATGTTAGATATAGAAATTCATATTTTAATGCCGATTTTTATTACGTAGAGCATACGTTCGTGGGATGTATTAATGAAAAGTGGGCCTTAATCCAATACCAAGTCAATTTGTACTTGGCTAATACCATAATATTGGCAGAGGAATATTTTTACCAACTCATGATCCAGGAATTTGGCAATTTCGGATATCTTACTTTCTCGGTAAGCAATATTTTCGCTTTTGTAATGTAACATGGTCAATTCAAAAACTATTACCCACTTAAGCCTGGTTTCGAGGCAAAAATTATATTTGTAATATTATCTTCCTAAAGGAAGCTTTGCCGTTGGAAGAAGTTTTCATGTTGGGTTTAGCGGATCCAGAAGTGGGTTGGAACAACGCAGAAGAGGATGGTCCGAAAGAGGAATTATCACAAGCAATGCTCAGTGTGCTCATGGAGCGTAGATCAATGCTTGATGAATACTTTTCGTTTCGTATTGAAGCAGATCAAAAACTGTATGCCATTCCGTTGCTCTTGGGTAATGAGTGAACCCTTCCTTTGTTTGTATTCATCGCCTAAATTATTGTTTTAATCTTTTAAGAGGGTTATATACCCAATTTACATCGCATTCCTGCCTTTTTAACGCGGCTCAGCACCGAAGTTAATTGGGATAGCGAAAAACCCTGTTTCCAGACTCTTTGTCGGCAAGTTGCAAGCTTTTACGCCCGGATTTGGACCAAGGAAGGTGCTTTCGGTGACAGGGACTGGGCGTGGTCTGTACAGCACATCCTGTACCCTGCTATGAAGAAAGAGCTTCAACCGCCGAAAACGATGGCTGAGAAGCATATTTTTGTCCAAGTTACCAGTTTACCTGACCTGTACAAAGTTTTTGAACGATGCTAAAGTAATGTGAATAAACTTGCGGACTTTTTAATCTCTAGTAAAAATTTAATGAGTATAGGCCTTGCTATTGCCTTGCTATAGTGGAATGGGCTGACTATGGAAGGCACTTTTATACTTCTGTAATCCTAACATATGTAAAACTCTTTTAAGTTAACCTTGCAACTTCTTACACGTTTCACGTAGTTGGGACCAGATTACCAACGAGAGAACCGTGTGGGGTCCTACTCGGAGATAGTTAGCTCCCCAGCCTTGGTACAGGCCTCTTAAGCCTTCCTTTTTCATGGTTGTTAAGAGACAAGACACCGTATTGGCGTAAAGAAGGCCGCGCCCTTTGGCGTCTACCCCTTGGTTGTACATTCGTGTAGAAACTACGTCGAAAGGTGTCATTAAAGCGGCTACGCCCACTCCACTGACCATACTGGCACAAAATGCTAGAGCCACTCCTTCTTCCGGCCAGTCCTGGTAAAATTTTTGCATGAAATAGTGATTTTTAATTCATTTCTTAATTGCTTTTACAGTGTACTGCTGGAGATATGGCTTGGAAGTAACGAAAATGGATAGTTGGGTAGCTGAACCAATGGCTACTCGGGGTAGAGCTGAGGAACTACCTCGCCAAAGGCCCAGGATACCATGACGCAGGTAGATTTGCCTGAGCGCGTGACGTAGACCTAAATCTGCGTGATCATGTTGTGTTCCCACAGCGGCATGGCGGATATGTGACCGGGATTGTAAATGGGTTTTGACAAGGTATAACGGACTTCCTACAAAAGCTCCCAGACAGCCTGCGCATGCTCCAGCAACGATACTACGCGGGAGGGAAGGCGTCCCTTGCGCATCCCGCGTAAATTTGTGGTTTTGCAAATATGCAAATGTACCCAAACGAATGCCGTTCATGCAAAACTGGTAACATAATGCAGGAACTAAGCCTTTTTGTAGGCCTCGCCAACCATCGACCTAAAGTGGAAGTTTTGAGAAAGAAAAATGTGTATATTCAGGAATTTTACTTTGGCTACGAGGTATAATGCATGTATAGAATGGCGGTAGACTCTGGGTCCGCCTTTTTTTGCGTCTTCGCCTTGCAATTGGAGACGAATTTTGACCACATCTAAGGGATTGGTTGCTAGACAAGCGCCTGAGGCTGCTAATCCGCCAAGCAGAAATTCCATACGTTAAACTGCGTTGGCCCAGTTCGGGTTGAGTTTTGCGAAGAAAGTTTGTAAGATTCTTCTTGTTTTTAATACTGTGCCGGAGAATTTCCCCAATGCAATGATTGGCAATGGTAAGTGCTAGCTTTTTGAGTGCGTTGTTTATTTATGCAAAACACATGTGATGCGTAAGTCTGGTGAGACGTGAACAGCTGGTATTTCTGGTGATTTTGTAGCCCGGTGAGAAAAACTGCTCCGCATTACTTGTTTGGGGTGTAATTTGGCGGAATGTCAATTTCTATTAAATTCTTTGATAGGGCGTTAATAAAACAGACAAGAGCTTCGAATGACATTATGTTTATGTAGTAAGTTGTAAGAGTTACTTAAACATTAATTTTAACTTTTTATTTTATTTTTTTATTTTGGCAGGGAATTAATTGAGACTTGGTACCGCACGGGTTTTTGTATGGCAATCAAGAATTCATGGAGAGAAAACTAGGATCTGTTATTAATCCAAATGCGAAAGCTAGGAATGTGAAACAAGTTGATAAGCTTTGGCCCCGAGCTCCGTCCAAAAATGCCAATAAACATCTTGCAAGCCTTATTTCGACCACCATAACCACTACCGACGTATTTCCTGACGTCCCACCTGCTGATCCACCTGTAGTAGTAGAAAACCAAGAATCCACATATCCGGAATCATCAGTATGCCAACAGCAGCAAAACTTGCTAGTTCCTAATCCCACAAGCACAATCAGCGGCTCCTCCAGTCCTTTATTGCTCACTCCCAAACGATCTTCCCGTAATCCGCGTTTGTCTTTCGATAAAATGCGAGAGTGTAAATTGTCGGTTGATAAAGCCGTGAAAGTAATCGACCTCACAAAACTTTTTCAAACTTTTTCAATCATTTTCTGTAAAGGAGGGAAAGATTTTCATTGTGCAAGGCAGCTATCCAGCCATTAGAGCGGCTTTAAAAAGTAGAGGTTGGTTGGAGAAGATATACACCAGATCTTCCAAAGAAAAAGACCTTTCTGGTCCTTCAAAAGATTCAAAGAATGTCGGAGAAGACACAGAAACGAAACCAAGTGGTACTATTGATCATTTAACTTGTCTTAGTCTATTATTGGACTGATTTTTTCTTTTCTAGGTACTGACGTCACGAATTCATGGATCAGAGACGATTTCGTGAAAGAAGACTATCTTATCCAGTCCCAGGTGTCTTTGATGACTGCTGCGGAACTGGCCGAGAATGCCTTAATTTCTCGACTGCTAAAGGACTGTGCTCCTAACTTGATTTGGACCGTCAATCGAGATTTCGTAGACTGGCGATGTCTCACTAAAAATCAAACTATAAATCGTTTTTCCAGTGTCCCTTTCACGACCAAAGTAAACTCAACGTATTCTTCATAATGTGTATAGTTCCATGCATTCTGAATATTTCAGGTGGGGCTGAGCCAGTGTGTTCGCGACTTGCATTGGACAGGAGAAACTTGTAATGCAGACTCCTTTTTCCCCCGTTGCTACCAGCCTATTCACGATGAAGCCGACTTGCAAGCGTGGGTGGAAGATTATCGCTTAACAGCTTGTATTTCCTTGCTCAAATGGATCGTAGAGAATCCTAAATATGTCAGACAGGACGTGAACGCCAAAGCCGCTTTACATGCCAGGAGTCTTGAGTTCGCTTTTGCACGTGTCGCCGACTTTGTCCAGTGCTGCAATCAAGAGGATTTGGACCAGTCACCTACGCGGATCCTCCTTGACGACTGGAATGAGTTTTTGGACGTATACTATGAGCTAGTGCATCGCAACGGTTTATTCTACTGCTGCCAAGAGCCCGCGGTAAGTAAAAAAAAACACTTAGAACAAAAAATAAATGTACTTGGTTTTTTTTTTAATTATTTTTCTACCGTAATTTATTGTTTCAAAAGTTCGGGTACTAAATTTTAATTGATTTTTTAGGATATCGTAGTGAAAACCAAGTTAGCTCTGGAGAAAGCCCGCCCCTTTTGGCCCCAACTTAGCTTTGATGGAACTCTCAACGTGTGGATACTCAAACCAGGGGCATTGTCAAGGGGGAGGGGTATTCACATCCATAACGAGCTTTCAACTATCGTCGAACTGTTGAAGTCACCCCAAGGCAAAGAAAATAAGTTTGTTGTTCAAAAATATATAGGTACTGTATAAAAGATCACGAACTTTTAAATTGTATCATAACAAAGCCTTGTTTATGTTCTTCAGAGCGTCCCATGTTGATACGCAATACTAAATTTGATATCCGTCAGTGGTTTGTAGTCACTGACTGGAACCCTTTAACTGTGTGGATGTACAAGTAAGGCTAGAATAATGAAATTTAATATGTTAATATTTTTTATTTTTGCATAGGGAAGCTTATCTCAGGTTTTGTTCGCAGCCTTTTTCACTAGAAAATCTCCATGAATCCATCCATTTATGCAACAATGCTATTCAGTGTCGCTATATGAGCGACGCCAGTAATTCTTCCATGAAACCTGCTCTGCCGTGTGTTGCATGTGGTGGGGAAGACCCCCAATTGTCCCCTGAGCACATGTGGTACCAAAAAACCTTCCAGGAACATTTAGCCTACTTGGGCCACGCCTCCGCCTGGCAGGAAATTATCGTGCCAGCCATGCGTGAAGCCTTAATAGGCGTTCTTTTAGCAGCACAGGAAGACGTCGGCGTCCAGAAGAAGGGATTCGAACTCTATGGGGCGGATTTTATGCTTACTCCTGATTTGCAAGTCTGGCTTATCGAAATTAACGCCTGTCCATGCATGGCACCCAGTACCTCCGTCACTGCAGATCTTTGTGCAAAATGTCTGGAAGATATCATCAAGGGTACGTCGAAAGTTGTTATGTCTTGTTGAGTTTGTTCATTTACACGTGTCTTATTAATAGTCGTGGTGGATTGGAGGGATGATAAAACGGCTTCGACGGGCCAATTCGAGTTGGTTTATAAGCAAATCTCGGTGCCAGCACCTCAGTACAGCGGTTTGGACTTGACTGTGGTCGGCCACGCAATTCCTGGGCCTTTTGGAGTCTCTCAGCAGCCTCGTCAGGCTATCAATACCAAGCTTAAGCCTGTAACTGTACACCAGCCATTCTGTTTGCCCAAGATTGCGGAAACGGGCCAGCTTTCTATCCTTATAAATGCAAATTTACCTTCGCCAGTCCCGTTTAGACAAATCACGACCTGGCATTCGCATATGACTACGAGAGTCCGGGGCTGGGTTAAGAATTCGAGGCGAAATATGGGTCCTAGATTACCTGTTCGGAGCAAGTATTTTGAACAGAAGACACCTAAAATTGCTGGAAAAGCGGAGCAAAAGGAAGTGAGCAGGGCTAGCAAGTTTGCACAAACGGTTTCAGGCGCAATTTTGGTACGAGGCACACAGAAACGATTGCTTTGTTCACCAGATCGGAAATCGTTTTTCTAAGTCTAATTTTTCTCTTGCCATCTAAAAATGATGTTGTTTTTCTCTAACTTTGTATTGTTGAACATGTATTGTTGTTTAAGTTTAGAGAGATTATAGTTTATACGTTTCTTAGAATCGACAGTCAGGGTGAAGTTGTTGATTCGCACACTAGTCTTTTGGTTCGTTTGAGATTTAATGGATAATTATTTAAAGTCTAAACACTTTCATTCAAATGTAAATTTAAAACCATAACCAAATGCTGAAAAAAGTTTTTTTTTTATTTTGTACACAATACTTTCACGCTAACAATAAAGATCCAATTTGATGCAAAAACGATTTTTTGCAAAGTTTTTTGTCTTCGTCATTTCTTGTTTTTTTCCTTTCAATGTACAATTAAGTGTTCTTGCCGCTAAGGGAAAAAGACAGTTTGGGCCGAGCATTTTTTTTGCCTAAAATGCGTTCCTGTTCTTCGCGCATGCGCCGTTCGTGGTCTTTCTGCATCCGTACGCGGTCTTCTTCCATTTTGCGTTGCTCCTCAACCATCGCCAAGCGCTCCTCCGCCTTCAAACAATCACACGAAAGTTAGATTGGTTTAATTCTATTGTACGTTTTATTGTGAGATGGAAAATTCAGTCGTTTTACCAGTTTGCGCTGAGCTTCTTCAATTTTTCGGTTATTTTCTTCCATAATTCGTTCCAATTCCAGCCGCTTATTGCGCTCTTCAGCCTAGGAACCAAACGTATAAGTTCTTTTCTGCCCCCACCCCCTTTTGCTTCTCTGAAGAAGATCTTGGTAACAACATAAATGAAGCACGCTTAAAAAAGTTGTTTCAAGTCATTAAAATCATACGATTAATATTAAGATCATTATTATTATTATTATGTGTCAAGATTTTTGCAACATACCACAGCCGCTGTCCGTAATATTGTGGCAGGACACACGAAGAATACGCCTTTGCACAAGAATGTGTAACCTTTTGTCTGTGCCTTATAATTTGGGGCGTCTCGCTAAAAAGTTTTTGCCTAATTGTTTCAGATTCATGCTTTCGCTCTTTCGCTTGCTCTGGCCGCCCCAGAAATCTAGTAATTAAGGGGGCAACGAACGAGATTTTCATTTTTGGGAGGGGAGTAGCTCTTTTTTTTTCTTTTGTAAAAATGGGTTAAAGAATTGACAAAGCTATAAAAGCATCTGGGGTTTGGTCAACCCAAAATGAAAATGGGGTCCGACAAAGATAACAAGAAGGATTGGAAAGAAGGAAACGGGACGGGATCAAAGTAAGTGAGCCAACGGGAAAATGGAAAGGAAAAAGGCAGAATGCCCAGGTTCACAGGGCAGTGTTTGAAGACGATCCTCCTGTAGCTGTACCCGAGTCTTCTTACCTCGCGTCGCAATTGTTCTTCTAGCTGTTGCTGCCGCCGTGTTTCCAATTCCTCCATCATCTGCTGCTCCATGACACGCTTGACTTCTTCTACACGACGCAGGACTTCAGCTTCGATTTCGTCTTTACGTTTCTCGAGCTCTTCTTCCACGCGTTTGCTGACTAAGGCTTCAATGCGACGCGCAGCTTCTTCTTCAATCATCTTCTGTTCTTGCTCCTTGAGACGCCTACGATAGTTATTACAAGATTAAAGGAGATAAATTAATGTACAGGGAAGGTTTTGGGGTTACTTTTGACGTTCTAATTCTGCCAAGCGATCCACTTCGCTTGTGCCTTTGGGCTCTCTACTTTTGCGTTTCATGGCAGGACTTTTCAAGAGACTGGAGGATGATGAGCTGCTCGAAGAAGACGAGGAAGACCGCGAACGCTTCCTAGAAATGGCCAGAAACATTATTTGTATTTTAGTTATACCTCCAGAGGTTTGGGGGATTTTAAATACCTGTATTTCTTGTCTTTTTTGCGGAAGTCCTTCTCTTTATCATGGGAATATTTTGAAATAGTAATGGCAGGAGTACGAGAGTGAGAACTGCGGGAAGTTCGGTCTTTCTCGCGAGAATCTCGGGACTCGGACCGAGAACGCGATCTCGAGCGTTTGGTGCTGCGATGAGACCGTTTCTTATGGTGACGTCGGCGAGGTGATGGACTACGAGAGCGCCCCATTTTTGGAAGTATGCAACTGTATTACTCTATAGTTAGAGTGAAACCAAATATAATTGCACTATATTTTGTATGTTTTTGTCAAGTTTGAAAGAACGCTGTTAACAAAGCACAAACACGCCCAGGCATTAAAACGTTAGTACTTCATTTCTCCACTAGGTGGTAGAGGCGCACAGTCTAAGATCCTTAGCTAACAACGATAATAATCGCCACCCTTACGTATAGGTGGCGTTTGTTAAGAGTTTTACGCATACAAATCTGTTTTATAAATTGCTTGTAGTTGACGCTTAGTGCCTATTTTAAAGAAATAACGGTTAATTTTCTTTAATCTATTGTAGTATGTTAGCTAAATTATTACATAGTAATAAATTTAAAAGAGGTTTGTGTATGTTTGTGTTTGTTTTAAAACTTTTTTAGCAGGTTTTAATCGCCTTTGTATGGGGACTGCATAGTTTGGCGTATCCATGCAGCGTCGTCGTAAGTGAAGCCTTTCAATTGCGTACTCCGCCCTTCAGTTTCCGTGTGGCCTTCAAGCTTGTGTGTGATTTGGGGGGAAAGGGGCTGTGAAAAGCCCAATTAGAACGTAAATAAGCCTATTTATTACCGGATTTTTCACCCTAGCTATGCCTATGGTTCGAAACTTGGCTTCTGTGATTCCTCGGTAGCTTCTAAGAAAACTTAGTACTTTCATGCGTGCTTTGGAGTGTACGTACATTGTTGGCTAGGCTTGTTGAGAGCCTGTTGGAGCATGTATGAGGCTGTGCGTTATTAGGCGGCCACACCAGGATCTACTCGACTTGTAAAAGGTGATTATACTTCCAATTCCGTCGAATTTGATTATGGAAATCGGAATATTTTCCCAAGCTCATCCCATCCTTATTGTGCTGTATTTTCTAGAGTATTGTTAAACCTAACTTTCAACATGGCAGCCCCGAATAGTGCCAAGGACATAGTGGTGGCCCAGAAAGGCAACCAAATCGTCCACATTCGCGGGGATTCCGATTCTGAACTCCAAGCCTTATTCGACAGCGTTCTCAAACCAGGCGCTCCGCGTCCGTTGCAAGTTCCCTACCGAATGCGCAATTTACCCGAATCCTTCTTCACCCCGCCTTCAACAGGCTCCAAATCTCCCGTCGTGTCCTCCGTGACCCACAGTCGCGAAAACAGCGCCGATTCAGGGCATTTCACCGCGTCTTCCAACTCGAATTCCACCGCCTCTGCTGCCGTGCATCATCACCGCGCTCACTCCTCCCCCGCCTCTCTCCAAGAAACCTACGCAGCAGCACAACAACACGCCCAGCACCAACACCTGAAACAGTCCAGCTACGATATATCCGACGATTTGGGCCCTTTACCCCCCGGCTGGGAGCAAGCTAGAACGCCCCAGGGCCAAATCTACTATCTCAAGTAAACGCAAAAAGTCTTGTCTTGTCGGGCCCTTTAATTGTATGCCTAGTATGCTAATGTGAAAGAAAATTAAAACAAAAACGGGCGTGGCGAAAGAACTGGACTTGTGGCTCCAGAGCTGAAAAGGCGCCATAGGGTGACGTCAT
Organism: Lepidurus arcticus; assembly: GCA_003724045.1. Lineage (NCBI taxonomy): Eukaryota > Metazoa > Arthropoda > Branchiopoda > Notostraca > Triopsidae > Lepidurus > Lepidurus arcticus. The sequence continues at coordinate 153,788 of RJJA01000097.1, forward strand.
TCAACAGTTGGCTTGAAATAGCCCTTAGGCGCGTCAAGACGGCGCCGTTTTTGTATCTGAAAAAACTCGCCTTACCCACGCCCCAGCTTCCTTATTTTACTTTACTCCGCCACGCCTCTCACAAGTCTCTGTCTTGTGACGTCACATCTCCTTTTCCCCCATTTCCAAATTTTCCACCCTTCACAAAAATGGGGATTAGGGTGGTATTGGTATGCTATTGTGGGATTCTTGTATCCTAAGGGCAATTTGGTGTAGGGGAACTTCCGAATGATTTCCATTCAAAGAAGAGGGGGGTCTTCTGCTCGCCTTTGCACTTTCCTAATCGGTTTTGGGGGAAGGGAGATTTTGCGCCGAAAACCTCGGATCTTTGGGTTTTTGGCCGTCTTAAAATGTTTTTCCTCTTGAGGAAAGATCAAGGAACCCAGAGAGGGCTATTTGGGGTCCAAGGCCTGCTATTTTGAGGTTTGGATGAGTTTGAAATAGCGTTCTTCCGTCACACTGCTTGTTTCCGATATTTTTTCCCCTCATTTTCTTTTCTTTTGGACCAGAATTGCGGGAATTGTAAACAAGCGAGCTTTTCAGAACCGAAAGGATGGTAAAAAGGAAAGTGGGTGGCATGAGTTTGTTTTCCTTTTTGTCGAACGGGGAAAAAGAAAAAACGCCACACCCGTTACCGGAACTGGTGTTTATTTTTCTTTTATGGTGAAAAACAATTACGGAACGCCATTTAAGTTTTTTTTTCTTTTCTTTTTTTCAGTCATATTACACAGACGACCACGTGGGATGATCCACGCAAGAAGTTAGCCCAGCAGCAACAGCAGCCGCCACCTCAACCTCAGCAGCCAATACCACCCCCAGCTCCACCCGCTGCAGCGCCCCCACAACCTCCAAGTAAGCCTTATCATACATTGATTGTTAATTTTCTTTGTAGACGATTGACAGTCTTTACATGCCGTTCATTTTTGTGTAAAATACATATTTTTAGTTATTACCTCGTACTCAGTCATCCAGAATAAAAGCTGTCGACGTCATAAAAGATATCTTAACCTTATGGCCGATCTTTTATCGAAGAACCCTTATCAGGCCCGTACTCAGGATTTTGGTTCGGGGGGGGGGGG
>RJJA01000097.1:154964-167371 GCA_003724045.1 Lepidurus arcticus
GGGGGGGGGGGGGGATAGTGTATGATATCGTTATGGAGAAAAAACTGCTATTCATTTATGGTAGTCATAAACGAATGACCTTGCGGACAGCATTATATCACTCGTTAATCCCTGACCTTATGTACCCGTCTCGGTATTTACATGAACCACACCTCAGACACACCTCGTAAACGCCATAGGCGTACTTAGGTTACACAATATCACCATGTATTTATATATTCACATATTTACATGAGCTTTTAGTTTTTTTAACGTTACTGTCAGGCCCGTACCCAGGATTTTTTTCGGGGGGGGGGGGGGGGGGGTTAACCCGAAAACTTGAAATCCTATTTTTGTCGTATACCTCTTTCCGGTAAGGAAAGGGGGATACGAAAAGGTTATCGCATTGTTCGAGCTTCAAAACGGTCACAAAACCAAAGCTCAATTTGAAATAAACTTTTAAGTACCAAATATGCTAGAAAAACGTATCTTTTTCATTTGCGGAATCTTTCGATGGGGGTTTACCCCCCCCCCTGGGTAAGGTCCTGGTTACTGTGTAATTTTTGGATTTTATTGGAATTTGCGTTTAAAGCGAAATAATTCTTTTACCGAAATGTGTAGCATACTGTATATAGGAAACCTGTATATTGTGGTGTAGGTGAGTGACATCGGTTGTCTTTTACAAAAATTAAACATTTTCTATTATTTGTGGGTTCTTTTTATTGAATGGGAGATTTTTAGCGTTACTTTTGTTATTTAATCACATGATGGAGATTAAAAACTTTGGTTGTTAAATATCCTAAATAAATATCCTACAGTGTTTACTTAAGTTTTTCTGTCTAGCCTTAACGAATACAAATTGAAAGGTAAAACCCGTAAGTTATACCGAGAGATAATTCGACACCTGAATGGCGCTTTTTCATTTTGGGTTTGGCTGGGCTTCGGGTCACGAGCATAGGTTTCATTTTTCTTGGACCTCGTTTTTTTATCTCAGATTATCTGTTTCTCGGGAACTGCCTTTGTTGTGATCTAACGAAAGGCGGTGGAAGAGGTGAACCTGACCCCATTCACTTTTTGTAAAACGCAGATAGACATAATTTCTGTCTGGTTTTTCCATTAATGATAAAACTGAGAGATAATGAAACTTGCCTTATTCTTTTGCTGCAGGTGCTTTGCTCTTACCTGGCGGAGGGGGCGGGGCAGTAGTGGGCGCAGGCGATTCTGCAGCCGCAGCAGCTTTGACTGCCTCCCAACAAACTTTAAACCAGGCTTTGGGGCCTTTACCTGATGGCTGGGAACAAGCATTTACGCCCGAGGGCGAGATGTACTTTATCGACCACTCCACGCGTCGAACTTCTTGGTTCGACCCGAGAATACGTAGGAAACTTTTGTCGATTCTTCGAGGGTGAAACTCAATGTTTCTTGTATTCCTTTATTACGTGTAGCGATGCACCTGCAAAAGCCACCCATGTTGCACACGTCGGTGCTACCGACCTTGGCAGCATTGCCTAATGGCCCGTTGGCAGTTCAGTCGAATAATAGTGCTGCTCCTCAGACGCAGCAGCTCACGCATGCGCAGGCCGTTCAGGCTCAGCAGCAAAAATTGCGATTGCAGCGGTTGCAAATGGAACGCGAACGCTTAAGGCAGCGACAACAAGAGATTATGCTTCAGGTATGTTTCTTTTACAGTGTTTATTATTTGATACGAGTATTTTGGAGTTTTTCTTCTGGAAAATTGTGGGTGTGTTTAGATGGAGCGCGAACAGGCTCGGCTCAGACAACAAGAAACCGTGGGACAGGTAGTTTTTTTCCCCACAATTTTGGAATGAGATTTTTTAAGAAAAAAAATGGAATGACTTTTTCGGGTGAAGGTTTTATCTTTCGGATACGAAGCTATGGATCCCACTGTCCTTTTAATTAACAGCGTATCACCTTTCATTTAACCCCGAGAACTTAAGAATTTATTTTTAAAAGGAACCATGTTCTCGGTTTTGGGGTTAGTAACATTGATTTTACGTTTTTGTTGAACAGGAGATGCTTGTGAGACGAAGTTTGGTGAATGGAAACGTGAATGGTGCTGCGTCGCCTACCTCAGAATTGAACTCGGCAGGCATGGATCCGTTTTTGTCAGCAGCTAACACAGCAGGAAATGGATCTAATGCCAATCAGCCTTCCGGCAATAATGGGAATAATGCAGCCGTGGATTTCCATGCAAGGCAAGAATCGGCTGACAGTGGTTTGGGACTGGGCGGGTCCTATTCCCTGCCTCATACTCCAGAAGACTTCTTAGCGTCCATGGAAGACACAATGGAGGAGGGGCCTGCGTCCATTACGGCGTCTGACATCAATATGGAAACTACAGACTTGCCAAGCATGGACACTACAGACGATTTGGTTCCGACTCTAGAGGTAAAAAGAGATTTTTTGAGAGAATTTTCGAAGGTGACGGTTTAGCCGCGCTCGTTTTGACGAAAGTTTAAATCGACTTAAAAGTCGACCCAAGACGTGCGCTTATAAGTGTTCGAGATGGTTAAATTTTAGGCTTATAATCGTTTTATTTAGCTAGTCGATATAGGCTTTGAAAGTCGACTTGTAGTTTTGGACTCAAGTCAGGCAAGTCTATAGCCAGTACTCTTGTGCCCAGACTGAAACTTAACCCCGACCCCTTTTTATGTATTTCCTTTGTTTATCAAGCGCATGCCGAGAGACTGTGCTTTTCAATAACATGCTGATTTTAGTATTATTTTTGTAGATATTTTAATTGAAAATCAACAATTTTAGTTGACAACTAAGTTAAATCAAACGTACAAAACGAACGCGGCTTTTGTTAGGGTTTCCCATTTTCTCATTAACCTTTATTTTTTGCTTCTAGATTGGTGAGGAGCTTTCAACGGATATTTTGAACGACGTTTTGTTGAATTCGAACAAAGTCGACAACGTGTTAACGTGGCTGTAAAAAAAACGCGCCTGCTCACAATGAGAGGGAGCTTCAAGTGAAAGGGTGGCAGCTGGGTTCAGTTTTCGAACGTTTTATGGAACGTGGCAGCTACACACGTTTATTCGGTTTCCTTTTTGCATTGTGGATTTGTGCTGTCTTTTTGTCAAACGACAAAAGAAGAGTATTGTTGTTCCGTTGGCAAACACGTTAAAGCGACGCCATCACTTTTGGTATATGCAAAAGCAAAATCACTTGCCATAAGATCTAGGAATTTTCTTCCTTTTTTTCAATTAGCAGGTACATTGATTTTGCTTTCAGTTGTTTTCGCTACGGTTGATGTGGACAATCACTGGCCAGAGATTTGTATTTCTGGTATGTGTACTTAAAAATGCAAGTGCCTTGTGTATTTATAGCAATAATGGGTGATGGAGATTGTGGGGGAGTTTTGCATTTTTTAAATTGTTACCTATTTTTATCTTTTTTCCCTAAAACTTTGACGGTTACATTTTGACTTGAGCCACTTAGAAAAAGCTTAGTGTTTGACACGAGTTGTGTTAAGAGAGAGACAAAAAGAAACAGCTCGGGAAACTTTATATTTTGAAAGTTTATATCCCGGAGCCCTCCAGATGTTGCCTTTCTTGTGTTTTTCTACCCCCTTTTGACCTTGCTATCTTCGTGACTTCGATTCACTAACCATACCGTCCAATTGTTACCCAATGCTTCTTCCTTTTACCAAGTTTTTGATTAAATAGTCGCGACTAATGCCTTACTAGCTAAAGTTTACTGTTGGTAGGATTTTTTCCACTTCTTTGAACATGTAATGCCTTTTAATCATGTAATGCGCGTCTTCCCTTGAAAGAGTATTGCCTCCTTCTTTTAACCAATGTGTGCCTTAAAGACAAAAAATGTATGCTTCGGTCAACCTGTGGTTTCTTTTCCTGGTAGATTTTTTGGCTAGATTATACTCGGGGATTGTGAGGGGCTTTTTTGTTCGTGTTTTACCGTGTCCGGTGGTTGGGAGATTCTATTTTTAGCCGTAAGTTTGCTATCTTTGGACGATATAACCTTACTATTGTTTCTTTTCCTGTAAATGGTATCGCGCCCCCCCAAAAAAAATTATATGTTTTTTTTAAGGCCTTTGAGATGTAATTTGGACAAAATGAAATTTGTCCTCCCTGCTTTGCATTTTGATTCAAAGCAAATACAGACATTTGAGCTGCAAGGAAACCGTATGTATTACTTCCTTTGACCGAATTATATATACAGGGTTTACACAAAAGAGACTACGCAACATACGCTTGATAATTAGGTTGCGAGATTTTACATTTGAAGCGCCTTATTCGGCTACTTAACACTATTTAGGGCAGATGGGCAGATCTTATTTTTTTTTCTTAGAGAATGTTACCAGTAATTAAGCCTACCACACAGCCACCCAGAAAACCGCCATAGAAAACGTGAATTTCTTGCAACCGTAAAGGTTCTTCCCCATAAGCGGCAATGTGATACCAGCGCCGTGCTTGATTACGGTTTTGCCTCAGCAAACGTTTGGCATTCTCTGTTTTGTCATCCAAAAAATTTGCTGCCTATAAAAATAATGATGAAAGAAAATTAGTGTAGATGTCCCAGCAGAAGTAAGATGAAAGCTAAGACTAATTACCTAAAAGATAACACCAAAAAAATGATAGGTTAAGGGATATGTAATTGTGCAGGAGCTGGTTAGCATGCAAGGCCTAGCAGAAAACCACCCACGTATCCCGAGGACAAGTATCCATTGTGAAAAGCAAATTGGCGTGCCTATAAGCAAGGTAGGATAAGACAAGCGAACCAAGGACAAATAAACTAAAATTGGCGTTCTGTAGAGAGAAAACGCGAAAAGAGGAGTTTGAACAATAGGATTACCTTATCCAGAGCTTTTTCCAGTTTCTTGCCGTCACTAGGGCTAGTGAGCTTATTAGTGGCTTTCTCTAAGTCTTTATTGACGCGGGACCAGTTAATTTTTATGTAGCCTTTATAAGAGGCGAACTGGATGAGGAGGAGACTGCCTCCTAAAGCTGTGGCAGCAACTCGGCCCACTTTCATAGCCAGGTAACCAGTTACCCTAAATATATTTTAGAAACGAGATTTTGAACTAATGACTGTATTATTTTACCATCCAGCTGCTCCTCCAGCAGCTAGTTGTTTCGTTACAGAACCTTTTGTTAGGTCTTTCAGCAGCCCTTCGACAAAGCCTTTGGCTTCCCGCGCGGTATTTGCAACATCCAATACTTCGTAATCCTCTTCGGCATCCTTGTTAGATTTTGTGTTACGGTGCGTCATGTTTTATTATTATTATTATTTGTGTGTGGGGGGGGGGGGGTAGTCTCGTCTTGTGGCGTATTCCACGGAAGCACTAACTTGTGCTTATTGCCGCGTGTGTCCGGGTCGGCGGGTTAGTTAGAAATTACAATTATAGTTATGTTTTTCTTGCCTTATCACAAACCACAAATCGACAAATGAGCCCAGGATGTTTACAAATGAATGGATTCGCTGTTCATTTAGCGATTCGGAGTTCTTCGCGGTTCGTTTAAATTCCACCGTAGGTGCAACATGGCTTGTAACACAGTTGACATTTATAATTTCATTAAAAGGATGTTATAATAAAATTATAACGGAGAGGAAAATTGATGTTCGGAGGAAAGAAGAATAGCCATTAAGTTAGATAATTAATTCATTAACAAAATGATTACCCTTATTTCTTCTTTTTTCGTCGTCTACTGCTGTCCCATTATTTTTTAATCAGAACATTATCTCTCTCTCGTATGAAATTTTTTTATTCTAAAATCGTACTCCCATTTTAGTATCTAAGGCTATCTTAAATTAATTTGTAACTTAACGTTACAACTGCAAACGTCCCCTAATATACAAAGCTCTAAACAAAATCTTCATTAAATCAGCACAAGAGGGCTAAGAGACGGCTACAGCCAAGTTGTGTGAACGCGTGTGGCGTAAATTTACGTAAATCTGTAATCAGTCTTGCGAATCTGGGCCAAAAGTTAAAAGCCTTTCAAGGTACAGTCTAAGGAAGTTGCCTAATTTATGTATAAATGTCTCGTACTTCAGTCATACGCAGCCATTTGATTTGGCTGAAATTTCATTGATACTGTATATAGCTTTTTGTTTGGTCCACCATTTTCTCGGTGGAGTCTTGGCGGGAACTGAATTATTAAAAGATAAAATAAAAAAAAAAGGCTTCATGTTATTCCACAGTAGATTGTTCACTGCATTTTCCGAATATGAGAGAAGAAGCGGCGGTTATGCAGTTGGATTTCCGGGACCATTGCGCTTCGGCCGAGTCCGAGAATAGCAAAGCTGCAGAAAATCCTCTTCTTTCTTCCGATAATGCTGTAATGCCTCCCCCAAACTTGACCAGCAATATCAGCTTAATTAATGGTCAGAAGCCCGTAACGTTTAAAGCCTCCAAGAAGCGTTTACGGCGAAGAAAAAAGAAGAATAGTAGCGAAAGTTCCAACAGCAATAAGCCTAACTTAACGAAAGCGAAGCGACAACCCAGCTCACCAATAAACGCAGAAGACACGAAGAAAGTACGCGTGGCCTGCGAAATTGAACCTGCCAAGAAAGGATGTCATATTTTAGTTGAAGAGACTGATAGGTAATTCAATTTGTTTAAAATTAACATCACAGATTTTCTTTCCTCTTGGGTATACCAAAGAGAGTTTTTTAAGTTAGTACTAAAATGTATATCTTTGCTTTAGTCAAGATGAAGAGGATTGGGATGATGGGACTGATGAGGAACACCAAGACAGCTCACTAACCAATGGAAATAGCCAAAACCAAGAAGAAATTGAACACGTAGCTTCATATGTTCCTTTACCTCCAGTCAGGTGGTCCGTGTTTCCTAACACCCCCCCTTGCTTAAATTTCTGCCTTCAACACCAAAAAGGTAGCATTTAGTACTTAACTGGTAATTACGGTTTAAATCCATGTTTCGTAGTGGAAGAATTGCCTTGGGTGGTTCGTAGGCACCTCAAATGGAAAATGAGTCCCATAACTCCTATAGTAATACGAAAATGTGTTCACAGTTCAGGATTCCGACTCATCAAAAGTAAGGAAAAGTCAAATTGAACTCCATTTTCTATTTATTTTCCTTTGTATATTTTCCATCCAGATCCTGCGGTTTGGTTAGGAACATGGGGAAAGCATATGAAATCCTTCCAATTCGCCACCATAACTCCTTGTCAGAAGATTAACCACTTTCCAGGCACCTTCCAAATTGGCAGAAAGGATCGCTTGTGGAGAAATGTACAGAAAATGGCAGCCCAATTCCCTGAAGAGTAAAAACAAAAAGTCGAACTTTATGCGGAGAAACTGTATACTTTCTTAACTTTCAAGGTTCAACTTTTTACCTCAAACGTTTATTTTGCCCAGCGATGTCAAAGCGCTAAAGAAAACATGGGAGAAAAACTCGACCAAAACGCCCTGGATTGTCAAACCGGTAACTATACTTCCGAAACTTCCATGTGTACGTACTTTCTTTTATTTTTGTTTCTAGCCTGCGTCTGCAAGGGGAACGGGAATTCAAGTGATCCATAAGTGGTCCCAACTGCCTAAACAGCGTCCATTGGTGGTCCAGTCTTACGTGGAACGTCCTTTACTGCTCCAGAGCACCAAATTTGATATTCGCCTTTACGTTCTGGCCACTAGCGTGGATCCCTTACGAATCCATCTCTTCCACGACGGCCTCGTCCGCTTTGCTTCCTGTTAGCCTTGAATTTCCTTTTGGGATTTCATGTTTTTATTCGTTTTTATTTTTTGTTATTTAGTGCCTTACTCCAGTTCCATGGCTTCATTGTCAGAATCATTTAGACACTTGACCAACTATAGTATTAACAGACATTCAGAGGACTATGTTGCGAACGATGATGCGGATGCTTGCTCAGGTCATAAGTGGTAAGAAAAAGCTCATGTAATTGGTACAGAATTTAAAGTAGCTAAGTTCGTTTTTTTTTCCAGGACATTACAATCACTGTGGGCGATTTTGGCGGACAAAGGAGTGAATGTGCCTGCTTTACAAGCAAAGTTAAAAGATCTAGCACTTAAAACGCTATTAAGTGCCAGCAATGCCTTGATTTCCTTGTCCCAAGCTAATGTAGCTTCTCCCTACTCTTGCTACGAGTTATTTGGCTTAGATGTGCTGCTCGATGAGGAAATGAAACCCTGGCTTTTGGAAGTTAACATATCGCCTTCTCTGCATTCTTCGTCAGCGTTGGATATGGCTGTCAAAGGTCCTTTAGCCAGAGATGTATTAAATATGGCGCGATTTCACTTGCCGGATAAAGTTGGACCTTTGGCCCAAAAAGCGCTTAGCAAGTTTCTGTACTTGAACCAGGTAAAATATTACAATTTTCAGTTGATAAAATGTTTTGATATTGATGTTTAACGATTTCCCTATTTAGGAAGCGTCAGGGCCCTTCGTTTTGGATCACCGTCTGTATACGAGAGCATTATTGGAGACTGAACGAGAAAAACAGGAGTATTTTGTCCACCGCTGGCAGCGGCAGCAAAAACGGACCGATCCGAGCGGCTGGCAGGTCCAGGAAATGGGCAAAGAGAATTTGGGAGAAGTGGAGGAGATTTTGGTACCCGAAGAGCAACTTTTGGACTCGATTTTGGACGAACTTACTCCCAGTGACGTCAGAATGCTTATCCAGTCCGAGGATGAACTAACACAGCGTGGAGGGTACATAGTTGTTCACGTTTAATATTAGAACTAATATTTTTTCCTTATGTTTTGTAGATTCGAAAGGATTTTTCCAACAAGAGAAACGGGGAGGTATTTGAGATTTCTGGATACGACTTCATACAGGTTCTTGATAAGCCAAGCTTGGGAGAACAAGTATGCAGCTAATCGTGGTCCAGGCATTGAACGTTTAAGAGAATCCTGTGCCAAAAAGTTACATTTACTGGTAAAATTAAATTTGCCGTTAAGGTTCATTAAGATTTTGTGCTAATTATGTGACTTGATTGAATCAATTTAGGTGCCTGATGGCTGGGAGCCCCCTGTTGTTTCTGTTATCACAGGAATTATTGGGGAATCTTCAAGTAAAGTTTCAAATTCCAATGGGAGGTGAGGTGAGCTGACTAGACTTGAATTTGACAAATGATTGTAACAATTTATTGTTAGATTGAAGATGCCTACGTGGCGTATTGGGGGCAGGCAGTGGTCTGCGTTTCGGAGACGTGATCCCGTACGTGGTTTTCGTCGAAATGACCGGCCTTAAAATTCTGTTTCTTCCTAGAAATTGTCAAGGATTTGATTGATTTGGACAAATTCTTTTTTTTTTACCTTGAATGTTTTATGGCAGAAGTTCAAATTAATGGAATTGTTCAATCAAGCAGAGACTTTTTATTCACGAAGAGCTGTACAGACATAAGCGTTTTAATAGTGCAATTGAACTGCTAAATTGTCTTCGGGTCAGAATCGGATTCTTCTTGGCAGTGTTTTTCAGAAGCGCCTTTACGAGGGGGTAAAGCTGTCAACAACGCCTCGGACCAAGGCATTTTGTTGGCCACTAGCGCCATAATATGGAATACTTAACAGAAAAACGTGTATTTTTTAGGTAATCGGAGAGGTTTTGCATGTTTTACCTTGGTCAATGGTAATAACTTTGCGGGTTTTCATCTCCACGAATTTGTCCAGAGGAAGTCTGGCGTGGTTATATCCTTTCTCGACAGCCAAGCTATGACAGAGACCCTATACAATTTTTTTCTTTTAGCTTCGAGCTTTTCATAGAGAAATTTGAAGAATACTTTGTGGGCGTTATGATCAACTAAGCCTCCGATAACGTAAACTTTGCCGTCCTCAAGGTCGTTAATTTCATTGTTGGATTCGCTCGTTAGGTAAATGACTTGATCCTTAGGTAATATTTCAGAAAAATGTTCTTTATGGAAATTGACCTTAAAAGAATCGTGTATAATGTTTAATTAAACAAAACTTGAATTTACATCCCAGTTTTGGTATCCTTGCTTCTTTTCAATATCTTCTAAGGATTTGCCGTTTAAACTGGTTACGTAGAACTGGACAGGGTTGGGAACTCTACGATTGAGACTATAGCTACGATGGACTTGCTTTACGCATTTAGCGATGTCTTTTTCAGCCATATAGTCGTCGAAAGACAAGTCAATTACTACGTGCACTTTGCACTGACTGTTCGCCATAGTGGTTTGCTTCAATTGATTTCTTTCTTTGTTAAGAAGTCGCCCTGTACCTTTTCTCCTTAATTTTCGTTTCGCCCTTTCTTGGGCTCTAAACCAAGAGTGAAGAGAAAATGCATCTGTTTAATTAAGATTAAACCTGATGATAAGAGGTCTAGACTAGGACGTAGGATTTTCGATTACCTTTTGGCGACTTTAGTAGCTTCCCATTTCTCAGCTTTTAATTTTCGTTTTAATGCATTTTTGGATAGCTTGACTTCCTCTAGAATCTTTACATTTTCCGGGTCATGGATTTTTTCTTCTTGCTTACTTTCTTCAGACGCCATTTGAACTTTTAGTTAGAATAGAATCACATGGAAGATGGAACACACGAGTTCTCGTACGTATTCGTAGTTCGCTGTCAAGTTCCCGGGGTTTGCTGGGTGTGGGTAAAATGCGAAATGGCACGTGCAATACGAGATGTAGTGAAATACTGTAGCGTGCGGTTCACTCCTGGTTTTCGATTAACAAATATATTCGGAAATGTACATGTTGAGAAATGACTGTACAATTAACTGATATTTTTCTGTCATCAGTCCCTTTTTCGCTTTCAATTACGATCTTCAAATACCTTGTGACGTGTTTTTTATAGCACTGATGGCTACTAGCCATCACTGTTAGGTTAGGTTAAGTTAAGTTAGGTTAATTTTAAACACAAGAACACTATTAGACACGCATCACAACCTGTAGTAATACAGGGAAACTAAATAAATAAAAAAACTAGAGAAAAACACCAGCTAAAAAGAAAAAAAAATAATAGAGAGAAAAAATAGATGAAACGAACAAATAAATAACACACGATACCAGGGACCAGATACCAAGGACCAATTACGGGACTTGCCCAGCTAATAATACAAGTAAACTAAATAAATAAAGGCTAGCCTCATACCACACTGCACACCAGTTCCATTCATAGTTGTTCTTACAGAAGTTTCAACGTTCCACGTATAAGGTACGACCGAGTGGATAAGACGGAAGCTATGTGATCGGAAAGTCGCAGGTTCGAAACCCGGTCGAGCCAATTTATTTCGTAAAAAACGAAATATTACGCGGCTCCCTTTCTCTGTACGTTATGCCTTCCCGGCAATGTTCCTATACCCATATTCGATATTGTGAATATTCGGCATTACGAGCTCGAATATCGGGGATAGGAAACCGAACAGGGGAAGGGGCGAGGCTTTCAATTTTTGACGATTTTTGAAGGGGGACCCCTTGATAGAACATAATTCCTTATGGAGAAAAGCCCTGAAAAAGCTTTCCCTGCTCGAAAAGCAGTCACGCCCCTTTTTGGCCGAATCCACGAATAGGATTCGTTCTTCTTACATAGGTCCCACCCCTTTGAGCGGATCTTTTGAAAAATCTTACAAAAATTTCTCAAATTTTCGCCTTTATTTCAAAAATTACAAATCACAATACAATATTTTTTTCGAACTTGTTTTTGCGAGGAACGTTTTGTACAACAAAAGTAAAAAAACCAGCCAAAGTCCCGATCCGATCAATACGGAGCTGATCGGATCCAATCAGTTCCGATCAAAGAATATTTCCTATCAAACATTCTTCATTCTCTTAACATTCTTCCTATTCTCCCCGTTATGTTCCACTTTTACTCCTTACGGACTTGCCACAACTTACACAACTTACGGACACCCCCAAGCTAAAGTGGCACGTGAGGTTTGGTACGCCAAACGATAGTATAAGCTGGGCATGTCCCTAACGGGTACTTGCCCAACTAACAAGAAAGTGTCAGGCATGGTGTCAGGCTAGCTTAACGTCGCATGGCTATGGGTCCCCCCTACCAAGATTGGATGGTATTATCTGCTCGCCGGCAGGGGTCTCTCCAGGTACCACCTGGGTCTCTGTGGCCCACTTTAGTGATTACAAGTCTCTATAAGTGAATCGCCAAAGATCGCACCATCTATCTAAGGCAACCTCTCCCTGTACACTTTGAAAACCCACCCGATATTTTCAAAGCGAATCGCCAAAGATCGCACCGACTTTCTAAGGCAACCTCCCCCTCTGCACTTTGAAAACCCACCCGATATTTCCAAAGCGAATCGCCAAAGATCGCACCGACTTTCTAAGGCAACCTCCCCCTCTGCACTTTGAAAACCCACACGATATTTTCAAAGCGAATCGCCAAAGATCGCACCGACTTTCTAGGGCAACCTCCCCCTCTGCACTTTGAAAACCCACACGATATTTTCAAAGCGAATCGCCAAAGATCGCACCGACTATCTAA